>PPHD01006833.1:0-23651 GCA_002909625.1 Bambusicola thoracicus
TTTTGTGCACCTTCTTTCAGTTACAAAAACAACTAAAGAATACATACTGCTCTTTCAGTTTAGTTACAGGCTGATTACAAGGTAACCGAGAGCAGGGCTAAGTTAGTCAGGCTTGAGAATGTGCAGTTTTCATCGTTGCCTCTGCACACCAGAATGAGTGGGGAACTGGGGAGTGCTGGGGCGGGTGGGGAGGAAGGCAGGGAGAGTGCATGGGCTGAGAAACCTTGGAGTAACTTTCCGCTGGACTTCTCTCCAGCCTTCAGCAAGAATAGCTGGTGGACTGAGTCACTGCAGATTTTTCCAGTCTTGAAGACTGTCCTAACCAAATACCTCAATTTCCAGGCTGCTTGGTGCTGGACATGATGACAGTGTAGGGAAGACAAGTCCTCCCAGTTACAGCCAGTTGCATCCTCCAGGAGAGGGGAACACTATTGCCTCCACTGAGAGCCTGATCCAAAAGCCACTGATGCCATCAGACCATCTTCCACTGACTTTGGTGAGCTCTGGTGTCCCATGGGTCTCTCAGTGAGATGTTAGCTCTTGCAGCACTGATGATGCCTCTGTACCATCTACTCATCCTCCTGTGCCTGCCTCTAACCCTACCAGAAAGTATGCAAACATTTCTCTATATGATCTAGCCTCTTGGGCTGGGAACTAGAGGGACTAAAAACTCCTAGCCTGTGAGGATGCAGCTTGGTCTGCCTTGCATCCAGCTGTGAATGGGCTTTCTTTCCTTTGTCAGTGCCTGGCATTCAGGAAAGACAGGGAGCCTGGGATCTCAGACAAATTCTGTTGCTAGCTAAATAAGCAGTGAATGAGAACTGACACAGAAGTACATGAATTCAAAAACAGCATCTCTTACCTCATCAAATATTTTGTTTTTGCCCCTATTGATGCCCTCATTCAGGGCTTTTATCCATGATTCCTTTTCTTCCAAAGTTGAAGCTTGAAATTTGATATCATGAACCTGCAAGAGCAGAGAGAATTTTGCCTAAGCATTACTTGTCAAGAACAGAGGCAGCGTTTTGCATTCTGTATATCCCTTCAGTTTTTATATAACATTCAGTTCCAGTCTGTGTTTAAAGTACAGATTCCTTTGCACTTTGGCAAGTACTTCCCTTCATAGCTCCCGTGAACAGAATTTTGTTATGCTGAGCTGTTTGCTGCTGTCGTTCTATTTTTGCAATGAGTAATTAAAGTAGTAATAAGTTAAGAGTATCTTAGTTCTGTAAAATCTGTGGAATAGCTCTTACAGCAGCAGAAAGTTTTTTGTACAGTGAATGGTCAAACTGCGTGCAGCAAATCAGACTGAGAGTCCAAGCTGTTTTGTGGCAGTTCAGATGCTATCAGTTACTTTATCTCAACCTTCCCCACAGACTGCAAGTAGGAAACGCACATGCCATAAGTTCTGCCTTCTTCCCTGTTCCTGTGGCTCCGCAGAACAGAGCCAATACAGGAATCCAGGGCTCTGACCTTGGCTGCACCAACCCTGCTTCAGCTGTACACAGACAGGATGCGGCTAAGAGCAGTGTAAGTGAAAAAATTAACAATATCTTTTTCTGCTCGCAAATGAAAAAAATAGAAGCAGACACTACAGACGTACATTTTCTGGGGTCTGAACAGCTGTCCTAAGAATACAGAACAATTAGGCCATAGAAGAGGCAGCTGGTAAAAAAGCATAGGACAAAAATGAGGACGGGAGCAATGGATCGTATGGCTGTCCCCCATTCAACCAGCTCTGCCTTCCTCCAAAGTCATCCCAGGGCTGCGCTCAATATTTTTCATCTCTAATTGACCACAGCAGGAACAATAAGTAAGATGCTATTTATTTTTCTGCTGTGTGGTACTGTGTAGTTTTGCCCCAAAATACACTTCAGGTGAGAAAAATGCCATCTTCATATTACAGGTTACTCCGTGGCAGACTGGCTTGAATCCAGATAGCTCCACTGAATCCAAATAGCTGCAATCTGCACTGTACAAGCACAGAGAAATGCTCTTGTGCTAAAGAACATCATGAAAGCTGCAAAATCAAGCACTCAGAAAAATTAGACAACCCCAAAGTTGCCTAGGCAGTCTTAGCCAAGCCACTACACAAGTTCCTCATGTGTCTATCCCTAATGACAGGGGTGGAGCTTCCTACTGAGCTATCCCATCGTGTGTTTTATGGATCAATACTGACTGCATTGTGCTGCAGCCCTACCCTGAAGACATAATTACCAATTCTGCTGATGATCTCTTCTTCACTGCTTATCATTACAATATCTGAGGGCTTCACAAATTACTTTTCAGAACAATTATCCATGTTTTACAGATGGGGAGGTGAGTTACATAGAGGCTTACCTAAACCACATACTAGTAGGGTCTCAGTTAAAATATTTTTTCCAGGTATTTAACATCCTACAGTCATCCAACACCTTTGTATTGCCTTCAAGATCAGCTGCACTCTCAGCCTTTTTCTAAATCAGGCCCCACAGTCTGAAATCACAACAGGGTCAGAACATCCAGACTATACAAAATGAGGGTGACAAAGCTAGTGCACTGAGCAGCTTCCTGTTTTGTTTATGGTACAATGAGGCAGCAACTGTTTGGGGTTTCAGCAACTTCTGAAATCTTACAGGCCTATGCTATATACCTCCCAGTAGGGATGCTCTCTTGACCCATACAGCACTATTAAAAATTCTGTAGAGCTAAAGCCTGATCTCCTTACACTCACTCTGGCTATTTAACTAGGAACCTACTGACCTTCCTTTCTGCATTTACTGCTCACTGTAGTGCCAAGGTTTTATACCTGCACACCACATCAACAAAACGCAAGACCGTAGCAACCAGCATGGCCAGCAGGGAGTTAAGAAGCATTTCTGGGAGAGTTTATTTGTTCATTTAGTTTGCATGTAAGGTGATGGGGCCAAATGTCTTCCTAAGAGCCCGGAGAAGAGGTTAGGGCCTGAACCATAGCACTCTGGAAAAAGGGTTCTTTGTCTGGGGCTCAGAAGGATCACGCTAACCAGGGAATCTAAGGAAGGCAAGGCTGCAAAACATGGTGACAGCCAGGTTTTGTTATAGCCCAAGCAGGCCTGTTTCTGTGTGTGCTTAAAAACTTTTTTGTTTGGAAACGATCTCACCCCAAAGCTTTGTGATTACAAAAGCATATGAGAAAGCTCTACTTGTGAGCAGCTGTGCTGTTGCACTGCCTGGCAAAGACCTGGCATCCCGCACCAGGGTTTAGAAATCTTCCTAAATGGTGTTCAAGGGAAGGATTCCTGCCTCACTTCAAGCTTCCTCTTCTAATGCCACTTTCTGTGCCTTATTCTCAGCCCAGGACAAAAGCCGCTGACCTCTCAAAGCTGGGACTGTGACAAAGTGCTGGTGTCAGCTCGCGACTGCGCAGCAGGGCAGAGTGAGGGCCCTGGGGAATTGCTGGTCATTACTGAGAAACTGAAGTGTCCCTCCGGCATGCCCTATTTAATGCTGACCAACTGCTCCATCCACCAATCACAGACCCAGTGGACAGCAGGGGGAGGGGAAATCGTGGGGAGATGCTCCACAGGCAGCAACACAGAGCCAGTGCACCCAGTTTCCTTTCTACAAGAACATTTTTTTCCTTTTTAGCAGAATATCCACAGATACTAAGGAAGAATCAGGCTGCTGGGGCTCTGAGGCTGGCACCCGGGATGTGCCACACAGAGCCTCATTGTTTCCTTGCAGTCCACTGCTTGTCTGCCTTCCTCTGTAGCTCATGTCCTCCATCACAGGCACTGGGGTAGGAGGTTTGCCCATAGTAGGATGGAAGCTCGCTATAAAGCTGAGGAAATAGAGGAACAAGCCAGAGTTGTTGTTCTTAGTTCTTGTCACTGTGGTTCTGTAGACTAGTAGCGTGAGACAAGGAACAAATTAATTTACTTTGTCTTTATTTTTATTCATCTGAGTATTCAGATATCAGAGGACACAGAGCTTTAGGCAGGGTCTGATCTCCAGCAGCAATTTTAGGTAGAGCCGGTGACACCAAGCCTAAAGCCAGAGGGCAGGAAGCAGGGCAGCCCATCTGCCCTCCTACCTGGTAAGCCAGCTGAGACTGAATCATGACATAAACAACTGCCTGGTGTGCCAGGAAAAGCTGTCATGACTGAACTAATGTGATAGTGACCATTGTGAGCCATGAATACAGTGTACGCAATTTACTGTAAGTGAGTTCAGAGCACAGCGCAGCCAGTCAATTCCTGCTGAATCACTGGCTGCATGTCATGCAACAAAAGAGGCTCACACTCTGGTCACTGCCTGTGACGACAGTGAGCACATCTCCCTGACTGCCCTGTGTCTTCTCAGACATCAGTCTTCTGCAAGCAGGGACAGCCTTGTTGGCTATGCTGACCCCATTATCCAGGGCCAGCCCTAAGTGATTTATCTGACAAGCCTGGAGAACCAAAAAGCTGGAGTTTAAGACATTTACCAATACAAGCTCTTTGCTGAGCTTTTCTGCTTGATGCTACCAATCTGTCAAGAGGTGAGTGACAGAAACCTGCATATGCTCAGCCATTTCAGTGCAAAGCTTCAGCAGCCAACAAGGGTAGGCGAAACTGGACTGTGCACTGCTTGTGTTCTGCTGGCTGAGGTGTGGGAACATGTTCCCCTCTGCTGGCTTTTGTCACTGGGTGGTCACCTCCAGCAGATGCCAGAGCACAGCTGGGTCAGTAACTACCCAGGGTGCAGCAGAGGCTATCTGCCAGATGTGAGGTCATCTCCTGAATCTGGGTCCTTGTCGGGTTGGATCACAGAGGGAAAAATGGAAGCAAGGGGACTATCAATTAGGGGATTTTTGTTGGTTTCTTTTTCTGCAGCTGAACCAAGAGCTGCCTCATCCCTGGGAATAACACAGCGTCTCTGCCACGTTCAGCCTGGGCAGACCCCTGGAGCAGACTCCTCAGAGCACAAGCAAATGTGCTTCACTGCAATCTCTGTCAGCTTCCCAATCTGGGCCCCTGCTGAAGGGAGCCGCAGGTACCTCCAAAGTTGACCGAGGGGAAAAAAAAAAAAGCAGTGGAAATTTCCACAAGTGCTGAGTTTGTGCCTGGCAGTGCTAGGGCAGGACGTGTGGGAAGCTGCAGCACTTGCTGGTGGACTCTTTCCCATACTGCCACCCTCTTTCTTCCCATTCTTCATCCTGGTAGCTGAAGGCTTTCAGACCTGATGAATACCAGGCTTGTGTCAATCTTTGGAGTCTCCAGGCAGCTTACAGGAGACATGGTTTATGCTGCTCTTTGCATCACGAGTACATTTAACATCTCCAAGCCAAGGTTGCTGCCCCTTCTTACAAATTCTCTGCTAAGCTCTCTGTGTTCGACAGTTTTCATTTAATTGGTGTGTCTGGAGTAAAGCATTCGAGATTTCTAAGCAGAATGGGTCTTCTGCACACTTCCAACTTCCTTTGCTGAAGAACCAAAGCGCGGGGGACAGCACTTTGTTTCAGTTCCACACAAGGAAGCTGTCCAGTGCAGGCGTGTGACACGTTCATATTGTTGTGGCTTAACAAAAATGTTATCCTTGTGACTTGGGCAAGCAAAATCTGTGGTACTGCCATCAAAGAGCAGTGTTAGCAAGGCAACTTACTTATTTCGGTGCAACTGTAGCTACAGAACTGTTTGAACTGACTGATTCACTGCAGGCAGAACTACACTGAGCTCACAGTTCCTTCAGACTCTGGGAAGGGTCTGAACAGTTTCTGTTTTATTGTTTGCTCTTTCCTAGTGTCCTCTGCTCTTCAGAAACATCCCATCAAGTATTTAAACCTGGATTCCCCTAAAGTTAAACTGGGGTCCCTGCTTTCTACAGTGACATTTCTATTTGCACACTGGAATAGAAATGGCCTTTCCTGGCTTATTCGCGTCCTTTCTGCATTCTCCAGCACTGTGCTCAGGATAAGGGGCAAAGAAAAGTAGTGAAACATGAAGGGCTGGGTGACTTTAAGCTGTAGTGCACTCTGCAGATGGCAACAAGTCTCCCAAAAGGAAAATGTTGAGCAGATATCTATTGCCACAGCTGCAATTCCAAAACAGAAGGACAGTTGTGTACGTTGGCCTTCTAATTGAAGTTTGTTCTAACATCTGCAAAAGTATGTTGTGTGTCAACACCCTCACCAGATTCCCAGCCAAAAGGAGGGTGGGAGGGGAGCAAAAAACAGGGAACTTTTCATTTAAAAAGCCTTCCCTTTTACCAAAAGATTCTTATAAAAAGTGGCTGCTATCTAGGTTTCCATTTAGTCACTGGCATGAAAACCAGGGGAGCTGTAAACTTGCCAGGATGCCAAAAGGATGAAGTTTCCCTTTCAGTGCAGAATTTGGGTATATCTTTCTCCTAGCAAGAAACAAAAGGTTTAGGAACAGATCCCACACTCTGTTGATTCATGCAGAAGCATACAGCTATTATACACTTTGCCTAAGTAATATACTTGCAAATAATAATAATAATTCCTACTATGCCTCCATCTCTGCTCACGCATGCTATTATTTACCTCCCTGGGAGGAGGTGTGCACACAATGTAGCCAGAAGCATTCAGCAGGGGCAGTTGTTGTGGTCCCGTTTCCCTCTAGAAAACGCACCAAGCCTGCCAAGGTTAGGCAGTTTTGATCTAAAATTGACATGATTTGTCATTATGAAGTTACAAAACAAACATTAAACCTCCAGCCAAACTGGAGAGACTCAATGCTCTGTATCCAGTGCTGAGCAGGAGCTCTCTAGCAGAGGTCTCAAATTCCAGGCTACCATAACCTTGGTGTGTTGTGCTTAATATCACTTTTCTTCCTGACGCAGACTGAGCCTACTTGCAAAACAAACATAATTCCCCTTCTCTCCACCCCAACTCCAGTCCAAATGAATGCTTTGGGGCAGGAGGACTGCCCTTGTTTTGTTGTTGTGAATGAAGTTTAGCACAAAGATGCTCTGAACTCAGCTGGGGTCTTGAGGCACCATTACACAAATAAACACTAAGTGAATGAAGTGAAAGAATAAGCAGTAATGACAGCAAGGACTAAACAGTCTCCATTTATTCAAACAAAATGGAGATGAGGAAATGCACGCAAGCTGATATTTTTGGCTGTTCATATTCTTATGGAAATTAATATGTTTTTTGTCCCCTAACAACCTCTTGGATCTGCGTGGAAAAATTTAATAAGATCTTTTAAGCCAATAAAATCACATTGAAATTAGAATGTAAGTCAAAGTGAGTTATTTAAGAGCAACGACAGAAACATCCTAGCCCAGAAAGATGCAGATACAATGTCAGCAGGAATGAAGAAAATCTTCTCAAATGTGTGTAGTGATTATAAACATATATTGGCCTATATATAAGAAAAAGTGCTTCCTTGCATACAGTTGTGCTCAGGTGGATATTGAACTCCTTTGTAACATCAGCCTGGTTATTAGGTTCTGGATACAAGTAGGTGCTGCACAGGCACCTAAGGTTGCCGAGTTTCATTAATCTCCAACATAAATGTTCTTCTAAGAACTGTTTGGCTGCAAGAAACTTTGTAGTTACTTTGCAGTTACTCGGACATTCTCATATGAGCATGTCCAAGGACAGGAACTGTCCCAGTACATGGATTGTGATCATTGACTTCACTGGAACATTGACAAAGCTTCATGCACATCTGGGGCAGGGACACTTCCCCACCCAGGGCACATGGGGGAACAGCAGGTATCGTTTCACACCACTGCTCAAAGAGTACTGGGAGAAAGAAAATGATAAAGCAGGAAAATATTGAGGAAAACGTTCTTGTAAATTGAGTAAAAGGAAGATCCTTTCCCCAACACAAGAATAAAGTCTACAGGACAGTAATGTTCGTCTTTGTACATCCTAGGCCATTCACAAACATAGGCAATTTCTCCAAACTGCCAAACAAGTGAATTTCAGAGCCTTTTGTCTGCTTCCTGGGGACTCATTTTGAAGTTAGCAGAATTGAGGGTGAAGAGAAAGCAATCCTACCTTCTTACCCGGGGAGCGGATTAAAATGAAACGGTTTTTCTTTTTTAGTAGTGCACGCAGTTCCTGGCACTTGTCATAACTCTCCAGTTCCACTGTTTCTATGCATTTCTGCTCATCCTGCAGAGAGGGAATGAAACATTATTATGAATAGGAGGCACCGAAATCAATCATATACCATCAACCTCTGCGTGTGTTCCCTTTGCATCTGTCTAAAAGCTCTTCTGCCTTAAAAATAAATCTGCATGCAGACAGCAAGCCCCCACAGATCAGATTGGTTTCCCACACCTAAGAAAGCATGCGAGTTTCTAAGCTATAGGCTGATTTGTGGCTAGTGGTCCACAGTGGCTGAGCAAGAACATCAGCCTCTGCCGTGTCTGGTGGCTCCTTCCAAGGATCCACAGCCAGATGCAAAGTGAGAAGGACTTTGCCCAGTTAGAGGCTGGGACTGTGCTGCCAGTCCTGCTGCAGGGGTTCTTTCTGATCTATACAACAAGTAACACACCACACTTTCATAACGTTTCCTGACATGATCTCAAAGCTCCCCCAAGTTCCCACTTAGCCTGGCAAAATCACCTTCTGCCTGCAATGAATGAAGCCAGTGTTATTCTGCTTTTTCATAGGGAAGAAGATGGAGTAGGCATCAGAACTGCCCCAGCCCTGCAGGAAACCTGTGGTAGATGAGGGCTGAGCTGAGCCCTGCTGGCACACTGAGCCAGGAAGCCTGTCCCTCCTGTGAGCAAGGTTGGTGGCAGCCACGTGTGACTGGGACACACTTCTCTCACAGCCATGCTTTGAGCTGTCAGAATGCCTAGGACTGCAAACACAGCCCCATACAGCCAGCACAACTGTCAGGGCCAACGTCTCATTGGGGAATATTTATCTCTGGTGTATCTGCACTGATGACTGCGGGCCGTGAACTTGGCTCATTTCTCCCAATAACATAACTAAAATTCCACACGTGGTACATGGCTCAGTTCAGCTGCAGAGCACCATCCCTAATAGGAATTGCAGTGTAGCACCAGGCAGATAATATTATTCATGTCTCAGAACAGACCAAAACTCCCTTTTGCAACATATTACATAAATAAGCAGTGAGAATTGCCAAGCAGTTCTTGCCAGTAAAGTGCTTCAGTCAGCGTGCCTCGCAAACCTCTCTGTTACCATCCTAAATTAAAACCTCCAGCCACAACTGTCCCCAGGTCTGACTCTGCTCATATTCATAGTCGTATGAGTTTGTAGTTAGCAATTCCTGTAGCAGCAAGGGGGTGTGGGGTGAGGAAATGTGTCGTAGCCAGGAAGTTACTGCGTGGCTGGAGGCAGGGAATGGAGAGTTCAGAGGGAAGTGGGCTGCGGGGAATTTCCTTCACTTACCACTTGACATTTAAGTCACTGTGCAGAGCCCAGGCTGCATTCAGTTTTTTTAACCCTCTGATCTGGAGATGGGGGCACAGGAGAGCCAATATGAGGATGCAGAGCAAAATTCTGAGCCACACAGGGCTGTCTGGATCTAATTTAGGTTTATTATCGTTATGACATTACTGTTTATTTCATTTAACACTGAGTAGGTGAATGTGACCAGAGAACCGAGAAGAGGTATATTAGGAGGAGGAGATTAATCTGCCCAAACCTAAAACCTCACAGATAAAATCCTGCTGACATTACTGAGCCCTTTAAAGGCTCCTGCTGCCTGGTTTTGCAATGTCACTGCAAAAGGACAGGAATGGAAATAATAACCCTTCAGCAGCCAACAAATCAGAGAGAAGGGTGAGGTCAGTGATACACGCCTAGGGGACGGTGATCTCATCCTGGCCTTGAGTAGGTGACCACCCACATCTGAGTGCTGCCACACGACTGCTGTGCTCACCACCTCCTATGGGAAAGTTTGCTGAGCTTGGGGTGTAAGTGTAGGTGGCTTGGCTGGACACTGATGAGAGATCTGCACCAAGTCCCCTGGCAATCCTACACATCCTTGGAGAGCACAGTGGCTCTGTGCCACCCCCCTTGTCCACGCCTTCCTGCCTGCCTCTTGGACAGGAAACTTCCCTCAGATCCTGTGCAAGCCATCCTCCTTATCCTAAGAACTGCCACGGGCTGTGGTGAAGCCGGGGGACAAAGAGGACTCTGCAGGTTGAGCAGCTTTGCTGTGCTGTCTTTTGACTTTCAGCTGCCTCTCTTCCCGTGGGAGGCTTTGGGATCATGGACTGCTCAGGGAATAAAGGCAGAGAGGATGGGGACATGCAGGGCCCTGCCTCCTAAGGGCAGTGACTTGACTTTGCTCCTTCATCTCAGAGACTGGAACTTCTCAAGTTATCCTCTTCAAGGAAGGCAGGGAAGAGAGCAGCCAGAGAAAAAAGAAGAAAACACCACGTATGAGGCAAGGGAAAAGATTGAAGTTCAGGCAGTGATAAAATGGGACTTTTGTCTCTGTTTTACTCTTGTCAAGTGGCCAGCCCCTCTGTGTGCCTATCTGGTCACAAAGAAATCTTTTATGTCTGTTCTGCATGACTCAGATAAAGACCAAAGGGCCTGACCCTGCCACAGGTCTCCAGGTCCCTCCAACCTCCTGGGACCTTGAGGATGCTCAGCATCAGGCAGAGACAAGGCTGCCTTCAGAGCCCTGCCCCTACAAACTGGTCTCAGACACAAGCTCCTGCTGCATTTTGCCTCTGGTATCCCAAGGAAGTGAAAACAATTCTTTTCTATTGCACTAAGACACAAAGGCTGGATTGAGCTGCCTGAATCCCCACTCAGCAGTCTCTCCTTCCAGCAAAACATGGTCTGCAGGGTGTCCCATGATGCTGCATTTGCTGCCCACCTCCATGCCTCTCGCATGGCTACAGACATGCCCAGAGAACAGGGAATTCCCTTCAGGCCTTCCTCCCTGTATAGATTTTAGTGTTTGTTTTTGAAATCGCTTCTGTATTTGCTGTAAGGGACAATCAATAAGACACTTAAAATCCTGGTACAGAAAATCCTACACTCATGATTTAATGCAGAAAAACAATACCATTAGCTATTCATGGAGCACACACCGCTACTTAAACATGTATGTGTTTGTAAGCATTTCAGTGCCAGGCCCTGAGGGAGAACATTACTAAATGCCTATACATATTAATGCATATGCTTAACCAAGGAATCAGACTTGGCAAAGCTAGAATTTCCTGAATGAAATGTTGATAAAAGGGAAAATAGAACTGGTAAAATTTTTACTACTTCCAACAAAGACTGCATCACCAATACATACATGTGGTCTGTGAGCCTCCGCTCTCTGTACAATGCCTGGAATCCTTGAAATAATAATCCTCTTCTTCATCTGAGGATCTCAAAGCATATTGATAAATCACATTTGGGTAGACATTGCTACCACTTTACCGGTGCAGAAATGCAGACATCAGCTGCACCGCTGAGGTAACACAGGAAGCCAAAGGCCTCGTGGAACCTCTCCTCCCTAGCAGACATCTTGCTTGGTAGATTTTTGCCCAGTCATATGGCACAATTAAAAAAAAAAAAAAAAAAAAAAAAAAGAGAGAGAGAGAAAAAAAAGGAAGAATCAAAAAAAGAGGGGAAAAAAAGGTTAAAATCAAAAAGACACTCTTTCTAATCCGTGGAGTGATGGCATGGATTTGTTTGGCCTCTCTGCACAGAACTGCCTGTTCTGCAAGTGCCCTCTGTAGTTCTGCAGACTTAGTTTTTATTGCAGCAAGAATATGCAGAGACAGGAAGACAGGAAACATCACTATAAAATGACCTGCCTATTTGGTTCTTTGTGGGCTTGTGTGCAACATGCCTGTCACTGAGATGCATTGGTAATTTCCCTGGGATCTGAATGCCACAGGGCTGTATGTATTTGCATAGGTGCATCTCTCCTGACATTTGGGTATGTAATATGTACCTTGTACATACGTCTTTCTGAACTGAGTCTTAGGTTTACATCAGGGTGCAGCTGTAGGGTGCTGTAGATGGAGCCTCAGCAGATAACAAGGAGTACATTGCATCAGCTGGATGAAACCTGCAGCACAGAGATGCACGGCTTTCACCCACCATCTGCTGCAAGTAATACAATAGCCATTTGCAATTTGCCTTCAGGAGGTAGCTATGCTTTAAAACAGATGAACAGATGCAGTATAGGGAACCTGCTTCCAAGGCAGGTCAGAGGCACATTCCAGGAGATTTCTATTGATGATGCTAAAACAGTGTTTGTGTTACGCTCAGGCTGTACTTAAAATGTTATTGCCAGCATCTTTTGTCGGCCTTCTCTGCTGTTATTCTGCACATACAAACTTCAGAGACAAGTGCAGCTGCTAGCCCTGTGCAATTGCATAAACAAGTGTGCCTGCATATGGAACAACTGCTGAAGGCAATGTTAACACCTCTTCAGGAAGGGCTCCAACACTCCAGGGACTGATAAAAGGACAGCACGTCCAAGTCACCAGCTCGTTCCGTGGAAATCGGATGGGTTTCAATAAGCAGACTCTCAACTTGCCCTCGGACACGGAAGCTGGCCTCCCTCCCACATAACTACTTTGGTCTAACTTAGCTTGTATTTCTGTTAGCCAATGTTTTATTTCCTTGCTTTTTGAAGGCTGTTAACCTCCAGTTCAGCAAGCACTGAATAATCCCATTTAAAAATCTCTCTTCTTAAGAGCCAAAAAATGCAGATTGAGATCAGGAAATAGAAGCCACCAGAGCACGCTGCACCACAGACTCTCCTCTGACATTGGGCAAGTCACTTCTCATCTCAGAAACTTCCCCAGTTGTGAGACAGAGACAGCAACGCTGCCCTAACTCACGCTACTGGAAGATAAATACAGTAATAAACATGAACTACAATTCTGCGGTAACAGGACCCCTCCTGAGTACAGAAAATTGCCATTTCCTTCGGTTTCCTTGTTGTAAGTCTGCACAATCACATGTTGTGCTACCAGATAATTTTGTAGCAATTTCCTCTCCTGAGATATTTGGCTTCACTGTAAGCTAGTTTAATAGCCTATAGATATTAACATGATCCCTTATTTACAATAATGGGGCCTTGTAGCTACTGTAGCTTACAGATGCAATTTATTACAGGATGTTACCACAATCCACAGGCTACCAGAAAACATTATGTCTGGTTGTTACAAATGCCATTTTCCTTGTTGAGACAGTAAAATAACCCTTTAAATGATCGGGATTTTTCCTTCTTCTGAATGTCTGTGGAAATTAATCTTACTTTAAAAGCTTCCTTTTCCCTTGTGGTAATAAGAACCTCCATGTATCTTGCTTTTAAAGGCATGTCCTTTAAGAAAAAAAAAAAAAAAAAAAAACAACCATGTTGTGTTTATAGATCTAAATCTGTTTGTTCCTGTAGCTTCAGCTGGAGTCAACAGGTGTCTGGGGCACTCGGATGCGATCTGCAGACAGCCAGCAGTTTGCAGGACAGGCTGTATCTCTGCAGAAGAGCTGCAGGTCTCCACACCCCCACCACTCTGCCTGTCTTCCATGCTCCTCATTACCTGACGCTGACTTTTCATTTCAGTATTCTTGCACTCTTCGTGACATTTCAAAACCAAGAACAAACGCTTCCTGAAAGCCTTGGGATGTGGGGAGAGCAGAAGGTAATACCATTCAACCCCAAGTGCTCATAACAGATCTTCCATATTAGGCAATACTATGTTTTTAGAAAAGAGAACCAAACTCTTTTGTCAGTCCTGTTGTTCCTGAAACCATCACAGCAGTGCAACTGTTGACACGTTTCCCCATTCCTCTTCCCTTGACATGTTGCACAGAAACTGGACGTGCTTTTGTCTCCTAGCATCCTGATGGCCACGAATGCCCCAGTACCCTCCTGCCAGGTGCCGCACAGGCACACATACCAGCAGGGCTTAGCCTCAGCTGCCCCTGTCTCAGACCTCTCTGGGCTGCAGCTTATGTGATCTGCCCGCTAATTTATTCCTTTGGGGACCTCTGAGGCCAACCCTACTCTTACAGAGCCCTTTCAGCCCAGAAACAGAGCACCAGACTCAGGGATATTTCACTTTTTGTTCTCGCATGAAGATACAGGGCAGATTTGGCTTGGCTCTCACTTATTTCTCATTATTCTCTAAATGAAGCCATGAACTTAAGGCATTCAACTTATCTAGGGAAGTTCAGGATAAGGCTCCCAGGGGTCCTTCTCTTAGCACTAGCTTGCTCAACCAACAGGAAGGGATGAGCCAAACCCAAACCGTGTCCTTGTTTAAGGATAAATCAAGCACTCACAACCTCATCCTGTGCCCATCGTGGCTAAACAAGACCCTGCACAGCCTGGCAGGCAGTGGCTCCAGCTGCTTGAGGGGTGCCCAACAGCTGCAGGGCTGCCAGTTGTGCCCTCCAGCAGCAGGTGGGCAGTCAGGCTGCTACAAAGCAGTTTTAGCCTTTAAATGCCAAAACCTACGAGCACATATCCTGCTTCCGCCCGATGTCTTACCCTGTTCACCTTCTCACAGGATGTCCTGCCCCCGTTTTCTTTTTTTTTAACAATGGTACTGTCAAAATATTTACTGTCTGAAATATTTATGGTATATAATATACTCTAAAATGCAGCAGCTGTCTCTTCTTCATTTAACCTCCCTGAAAGTATCTGCAGAAGTCCTTCTGAAAGGAATGGGCTGGAAAGAAAAGTGAAAATCAAAGGACTGTGTCACTGGGGGCTTGATCCTGCCCAAGGGTGTTAAGTTGTGACCATACCTCATCCTCGTAGACCACGAGCTGTGTTTTCCGCAGCTGAACATAGCGATCCTTCCACAGTCCCAGGAGTCCTCCACTGCTTTTCTTTATCCAGCCAAATTTCTCAGCACTGGGAGCAGGCTTTGGTTTCTCTGAGACCTCCTCCTTTGTATCCTGCAGGACCACCAAGAAAAGCAGAAGGGAAAAGTTACGTTGAGAGCACCTTCCATCCATCTAATGACAGTCCTTGGAAAAGCCTGCCCAGCAAAGACCACAGCACCCACCATGTGCAGTCCCTCCCAGCAGCTCACAGGGAGAAAGGCTGGGACCAGAAGAGCATCTTCCAGAGAACACTTCTACAAGGGAGAAGAGAGCTCAGGCAACTCCGGCCCCACAGCCCCGACCTCTGGAACAGGGCTGGGAAGTGGGTATGGACCCTGAGACTGCTGCTGCCCTGCACGCAGAATCCGGCACGGCTTCTGCCCTAAGCCTTTCCCAGGAGCAAGCAGAGCCAAATCCCCTTACAAAAACACCTCACCGAACTCGTGACCCTTAAGAGGAGGCCAACCCCAAATCCTCCAGAGCCCTTCCCAGAACCACACTGTTACCCCAGATTTGGCTTTCCTCCCAGGACACAGGACCTGTTGTTGCCTGTAATGGCACTAAGCAGTATTTTCACAAAACAGAGGATGCACGACCAAGGCAGAGCCCCAAGCATCCTCAGATGGCTCTGGCTAGCTGCTGATAGGGAAAAATCAAAACAAAACAAATCAGAGTGTCTGTAGCTCAAACATCATGTTTCCTACCATGAGGAAATCCCATGTGCATCGCAAGGAGTCAGAGCCAGACACTCCCATGTCCAGAAAGGAGTGGGGATAGGGCAAGTGAGTACAGACAGCTTCCAAAAATCCAGAGGAAAGCCTTACTAACTGATCTGTTTTCATGTACCCGACTCCCAGCAAACACACCCTTGGATAGTATTTGAGTGAGCTGTTCCTTAAAGATAGAACTTGCAGCCATAATGAGAAGCAAAACAGATTAAATTTGCTGTGTACAAGCGCTTATTCCAGCCTCCAGCAAGGTCAGGAAGAGGCTCGATGTCTGAAACACAACCAGACTGCCTCAGGTCAAGGTAAATCACACAGAAATGGCCACCAGCCTCGGTGCACTTTGCAGAATGAAGCTGTTTCATGGTGCTGTGCTGTGTTTGACAAGGCCCCGCGACAGGATGACAGCGCACCAGCAACTTTTCCGGGAAATGAGGAGAACTGTGTTTTTTTTAAGCTTGACTTTTTAGGTTGCCAGGAAGTTGCAGTCAGTTGCGATCTGCACCAATACAGACCTGTTGGTGCATCATCCCTTTCGATGTCATGCTCGGGCACGGGCTTTGACCTCATCCCTAGCAGTTCTGCTTGGACGTAGCTGCACCAACAGTGACTTCCTCACCTGTCTCCGTTACTCCCAAATGGGTTGGGGTTTTTTGCTGTGTAGATCAATTTTTATTTTTTCTCTTGATGGCAGAATGGCTGCCTGAAAACACACAACAAATCAGCCTATCTGTGGCCTCTTTGCTCTGCAGGGTGAAAACCCTTTCCTCTGTGGTTTTACAATAAAAGTATTCACTACAAAGTTGCAGCATTTCACATCTACTGCTGAAAAAGCGACCCACCCTCGTCACCGCTTTGGTTGGAGGTTATTCTCATGCTCACGCTCCTGCAATCTCACGGCATTCACCAGCTCCCGGACATCTCCAGACAATCTCTTTTCTCCACCCCATTAGGATTTCCACATCTGGGCCTAATCGTCCCTGCCTGTGCCTGAAGCCTGGCTGCCCACCCCCTCTATTTGTAGCAGGAGTGATGCTTTGACCCACACACGGGGCAGAACGCATGCATGGGATGCTCTCCCAACCACGCGGCGCTTCCCGTGGTGCTGGCATCCCACGCCTCTGGCTTGTGCAGCCCCTCCATCTGTCAGCGAGGGAAGGTTTGCCAGGGCAGAGCGCTGGGAGCAGGACTCGGTGTCCACTCCATATTTGCTGCCTGTGATTCCATGACTAAAATTGGAGGGCAGCACAAAGAGATGATTTGTTGTTGTTAATTCAGCTTTCTGCGGGTATTCCTTCTGCTGGAGGCAAGAAATGCTAAGATAGCCATTCCAGGATGTTCCCTGGCTGGATTTGTGCCTGATGCTGGTGTAAATCCATGAGAATAAACCCACTGACATCAGCCAAGAGAGCCCGCATAACCAAGGGAAGAACTGAGTTATTCTGTCACTGCCTGAGCCAGTGACACTGGTCCCACAGCCGGTACAAGTCACTGGTGCGATTTATAGCATGGTGGCATTAAAAGTGCAGCACAAGTTGGACTTTGCTTTACCTTCACGTTTTACAGCTCAGCAGGGATGTCAAATTAGGGACGTGGGATGGCTTTTCATTTCACCATTAGGCAGTTATTTCTGCCTTCCTTCCCTGAGTTTAGGGGCCTACAAAACCACATACTTTCTGTGTCTTCTGTCAACAGCAGAAGCCAACAGTCGGACTGCGGCGGTGCTTTCACAAGTTGCACACACTGTACAGGAGCGTTTTACTAAGCAAGCAAGTGCTACAACTGGTCCATCCCATACTGCAGCACGGATGCATCTTCAGATGCATCTCCAGTTGTGTTCCCAGACCTCAGCTGCTTTCCTACCCCTCCACGTTCACTCCTGACATGCTGTTGGCACTTCCACATCTCCACGATGCAGGAGCAATACCAGACACCACACACACGTATGTGAGACCCGGGAAGCTGCACCGGTGCCCACTCTCAGTAGGACTCATTTGTGGCTAACGAAGGGTGTGCAGCCCCCAGCCCGGCAGCACCCGCTGCGTGCAGCCGCCAGCTGGAAGCACTTTTGTGCTATGGATTAATTTCATGTATGCCGGCGGATAATGACAACTTTCAGTCCCTGCCATGCTGGGCTGCCTTTTGGTCTCCCCGCTGTCGTGGCCCTTTTGGAAGAAGCCCTTATTCTCACCACAACGTTTGGGGAGTTAAGCACAGGGAGAGCAAGCCAAGCTCCCAGTGCTGCATGTCCTGGAGCCTGCAGCCTGCCCTGCCGCACCTTCCTCGTGCATCGGCAGCAAAACCTCGTCGGGTGGAAGGGAAGAAGGAATAACCAAGTGAGCAGACGCGTGTAGAGGATCTGCTCAACTTGCCAACAAATCTGTGGCATCACGGGGCCGTGAAAAGCTCCACGTGCAGAAGCACGACAGCCTTTCCTAAAGGAGGAGGAGGAGGAGGAGAAGGACGGCCACTGCCAGGCACCCGGCCAGCACCCAGCTCGCGCCCGCTGGAAGCACAGTACGCAGCAGGACGCGGCGCGGGGTGCCCTGAGCGGCGTGCCACCGGGAGCGGCCCCACTCTGCTCACCCTCCCGCAGCACCCCAACTCAGCACAAGTTGCACAAGCCGCGGGGCTGGGGATGCTGCGGCAGCAGCAGAGGAACCCTCCGACCTGGGACCGGCCGCGATGCCCCTCCCTGAAGCTGAGCCCCTAACGCGTCCCGGTACTCACTTGCTCCATGGTCGGGACCGGCCGCCGCTCCTCGCCGCCCGCTCAGGGGCTCCGCCGCCGCCGGCGTCCCGCAGCCGGGCGGGGGGACATGCCGGGCCGGGCCGTGCTCTGCCTCCGCACCAACTTCACGCCGAACAGCAGCAGCCGAGCGGCAGCACCGGGTTTCCGGCAGCTCCGGAGCTGCGAGCGCGGCCCCAGGGAGGCGGGGATCCCCCTCCTCCGGCCCCGGCCCCGCCGCCGCCTCGCCTGGCCCGGCCCCCGCCTGGCCCAGCCCCGGCCCCGCAGCTCCGTGAGGCCGCCCCCGCGGCGGGAGAGGGGTGGGAGACGTCGGGATGGAGGAACCGGCGTTGGTCAGGGGGCTGGGACAGGGTTCTGGGGTCACAAAGGGTGCCAGGGCTCAAGGGAAAGGGTTCGTGGGATGGGGCAGGGTCTGCAGGATGTTATATGGACCATAGGGGTGAAACAGGGTCTAGAGAGTGGGACATACACCATAGGGTCTGGAGGGTGGGACATGGACTGTGGAGGTGGGACAAGGTCTGCAAGGTGGGAAATGTGCCATGGAGGTGGGACATAGACTGTAGGGGTGAGACAGAGTACCCAATGGTGGGATATGAACCTGGAGCCCCTGGTCTGGGGTAAAGAACTGTGGTGTCAAACAGGTCCCTGAGGGTCAGCCGCAGCCCCCAGGGTCAGGCTGGGGTCCCTGGCGTTCAGGCCAGACCCCCATGGTGGAATGGGACCCCTAGAAGTGGCAGCTCATGAGGGTCAGACAGGGTGCATGTTAGGGCAGCAGTGCCCCAGGAGCAGCAGAATGAGGTGCAGGGTGCAGAGTGATGCCCAGTCAGGCACCATCTGGGCACTGAGCTTCTCAAAGCCCTGGTGCACATCCTGGGGCTCTGTGGGCTGGCACCGTCCCTTGGAGCAGTGCTGGCTCCTGGCAGCACAGTGTCCTCAGGATGATGGGTGTCGGCAGTGCCCAAGGGAAACAGCTGGGAAGTGGTCCTCGGTGGCAGAACTGGTTAACACTACTAGTCACGCTCCAGCTATTGTTCTCTGCTGGTATTCAGCTCCGCAGACTTCTGCTTCTATTTCAGGCCTGCTGAAGGGCTCGTGTACCCTGCAGCCTGCCTGTTTTTCTCCTAATTATTTCAGTCAGGCTAAAAAAAGATATTACCTCCCTCTGCAAACCTTGCCTCCATTGTTCTCGGCAGGGTGAGAAGGAAAGGAGAAGAAAAACATTGATATCTCCAGGTTGAATGCACTTTTTCACAGGTATCTCTGCTTGCTCCACTTGCACAGGGTCCAGTCTAGGACAGAGCTCCTGAGAGCACGCAAACAGCAATTAGCGGTAATGAGAAGAAACACCTGATTGCATCTCCTTCGTATCAGCTTGGCTGTGGCTTTGGCAGAGGCTCCGGTCTCACCAGTGTGATCCCTTAGCAAGGTAAATACCGTCTGCAGCCTCGCTGCTCCTTCTGCCACCGCTGGTAGCAAAATTGGGCACAGAAAATGCTGACTTGGTGCAGGCATGGACCTGGCGAGCAGCTGTGAGCATCCACACATCTCATCCCTGCAAGGCTGGGCCCAAAGTTCTGGGTGCAGCACAGAATGAGTTATTGTTAAAAAAATGATGCTGCAGCCAGGCTTTCAAAATGACCCAAACCAGCAGAAATGCTGTTCTGTATTCTTTATTTTCCTGGCAGGGCTGCAGGGGGTGAGGGGAAACCTCTGGCCCAGCCGGTAGGGTGTGGGCTGCGGTTCTGACTCTCTCCCGGAAAATTTTAATCAGTGAAAAAGTGCGGAATGTTTTTAGCATGCAGTCACTGTGCGTGCGAAGACACGCGGCTGCCGGGGAGCCGCGACGCCAGGGCCGTATTGTTGGGGTTTATCGGCTGCTGTGAGGGCAGTCCCCATCCACAGTGTGCAGCAGCTCCTGTCATTGAATGAAAGTAATTAAGGGAAGGTGTTTGCAGAGTGAGAACACAGTGGCTTGTTGCACAAATGCTGCGGCTTGCTGGCAGCTTTGGGACAGGCATCATGGCTGGGTTTGCAGCAGGGAAGCGCTGCCCATCCTGGTGCATGGTCACTGGTAAAAGTAGGGCGATGCTGCTGGGGGTGACACCAATGAGGTGGTGCTGGTGAGGCATGCAACGAGGACCTCAGCTGGTGAGGCAGCCCTTTGCTCTAAGCCTTACAGGGTGCTGGCGTTGGGGTCTGTGACCCATTGCTGTGGCCAATGAGAGAGCTGTGACGCTGCCACCCATCCCCAGTCCACAGCACCTGGACACCTTGACAAGTCACATGCTTTGATTTCCCTCTGCACCCAATGGTAATAGCACTTCTTCAGGGCACTGGACAGCCTCCTTTGTTAGAAGCTGGCTAATGAGCACCTGGAGCAGAGTCTGGGTGTTGTAATTGGACTGGGAGGAGTAGGCAGCCTGGGAACACCTGGGCATGGTGAACAGCAGGAATCCCCACACTGGGTTTGGCAGCAGCAAAGGCTGCAGGAGGTGGCATGGGGCCACATGGTCAGTGGGCATGGTGGCAATGAGTTGGGATTGGACCGGTGATCTTGGAGATCTTTTCCGACCTTAATGATTCTATGGTTCCCTGCTACACCTCGAAATGCCTCTGTGTGCTGGGGGTTTCAGCCCGCATGTGTTTGCAGTGGGAACAAAGCAAACCCAAAATCACAGAAAGGCCGTCACTTGCTGGGGCAGAGTGGGGATCCCTTAACTTAGCTTATGAAGGAGTGTGATAAAGGCCATGTGTTTAATCCAGGTTGGGATTGTTGTGGTTGAGACTCCTGCCAGAGGCTGCGTGGCACTGCCCTGTGTCCCCGTATGAAGGCGCTGACACCACTGGAGGCTCTCAGCTACTGCTTCCACTGTGAGTGTGGACCTGGGGAGATGGCATTTGGGGTGATGTTGTGTTTTTTAAAAAGGGGAGAAAAGCAAAATGAAGCAACCATCTGAATATGGCTGTATGAGCACCAAGCAAGCTGCTGACATCAGCATCCCAACCTTGGGTGCAGAGGGGAGTCCTGGAGCTGCTCCTTGATGCTCACCTTAGTTTGGAGATCTTGGCCACAACTCTTGCTCCTGTCCTTCCCAGCACCCCAGAGCTTAAACCCAGCCCCACAGCTCCTGGCTTCGCTCCAGTCACACCAAGCATCCAGGGATCCCCCACCCACCCCTCCCATCGCTTCTCAGGCACTGCCAAACCCTCATTTCCTGCAAGCTTCAAAAATATCATCCTTCTGGGAAGAGTGGGAACAGTTTGCAGGAGAGGCAAAAAGCTCTTCCTCTGCTTGGGCCTGATAGGAAGCAGCTCCTGGTGCTGTTATTTGGGATATTTCATCATGGCACTGCCATTGAGCATGAGGATTTGCTGAATGGGCTTTCTTGTCTCGAGCTTCTTCTGAAAAGCCACATCCCCCTCTGCCATGTGCGTGGGGAACAAAGGCTGGGCAGGGAGCTGCCCGCTATTAATACATCAAGGGGCAGCACCAGGAAGGGAGACGAGCTGTGTGTGCCGGGAGACAATGTTGGCACCAGAACAAATGGGATTGGAACTGGACAGGAATAAATGGAGACTGGAAATTAGGGAGGCTCTAATCCTCCGCAGATGCTGCCAGGGCTGTGCAGTCAGTCAGTGCACTGGGATGGGAAAGGGACATCTGGGAATTTGGTGCCCGGGGTGACTGAGTGCAGTTCCATGTGCATCCTGCAGGAACCAGCCCGGGACAGCCACACACTGGGGGTACAATGGAGGCAAAGTATGATGATGACTGGGGAAGCAGGTTGGGATCAAGTGATTGGAGAGACATTTGTACTCAGAGTTGGAAACTAAACTTCTTCATATGGAGTGCTGTAGGGTTCACCCTCTGTGCCCGAATGGGGGCTCTCACATAGCTCCACAGTGAATGCGTACAGGGGTGGGTACACAGTGGAGCTGTAGTGCTGGTGGTTCCCAAAATGATGTTTTTGGTGGTGGTGAGACCAGGAGTCTCTCAGCCAGTTGAATTGCTGCAGCAATGGCTTGTCCTGCTGGGCTCTGCAGCTGCATGGGGGGAATGTGGCATGGAGGGATGCTGGGATGGGAATCAGTAGTGGCCAATGTTTTTGTCTGAAATTGCAAAATGTAATTAATGCCAGTGATCAATGTGGAACTCATTGGCTGTGCAGTGCTCCTGGTTGATGGCAGTCTCAGTGCTGGGGTGGGATCTGGTGGCCGAAGCACTGCCTTCACTGCACAGTGGGTGATAGCGGGGTTCCGCCGCCCCAGGCAAACCCCAGTTTGGGATCTGCACCATCAGTTTTGACTATATTGTAGGGTAAAAATATGCTCCTCTTTGTGCTTCTGGATGAGGAGCTGGGATGTGCTCATTACGCAGAAGAGACAGTCCCGATTCCTGCCTTCACCCCCTGCTTGCGCCTGGAGCCTGATTCGGCCTTCCTCCTCCTCCTCCTCCTGCTGCTCGCAGCCTGCGGTCGCTCTGTGTGCTGCCATCCCCCCCTAGCGCCCGCCCGGCGTAGCACCGGTCTTGGCTGCGCAGAGCTGCGACTGCCCAAGCTCGGGACGGCACCCAAGGGGTGATCTGGGGGAAGAGAGCAGCTGATGGAGTCTGTGGACATGAGGAGGGGGCTCGGCCCCCACTGCAGGACTGCGGATCCTTAGGGCTGTTTGTTTCTTTGTACCCCATCGCGCAGCCGGGATGTCCCCTCTCCAGAATTACGAGCCCAGCTGGGGACAAGGGGCAGTGCCACAAGTCCTGCACATTGTGCTTGTCCCAGTGCTAGGACTGGACATCCCTGTGCACCTCTCCAGGATGTATCTGCACATCTCAGGTTGGGGACCCCATCTGCTGCATTTCCCATGGATACATCCCAAGAATCCCGCAAATGCAACCTCAGGGTCTTTCCCTGGACACATCCCAATGACCCCATGTGTCTCAGTGTCCACAGAGCACCATCTCCTCCTGTCCACCCAGGCTCAACAAGCCCCACTGTGGATGCTTAGGGCAGAGCACAAGGCCAGGACAAGCTTCCAGCAATGCTTCCCTCCTGCCAATCGCAGATCAGGGACTCCAAGAGCCACAAACAGTGTATTTTAATTTATCTTCCACTAATTCATAGAAACATAGAATCACAAGGTTGGAAAGACCTACAAAATCATCTAGTCCAACCGTCCTCCCATTACCCTTGCTACCACAGGCTACTAAACCATATCTTGTAGCTCCTCATCTAGACATCTCTTGTTGGGGACAACTCTGCTGGGGACAGCAACTCCACCACCTCCTTGGACAGGCCATTCCAGTGCCTGACCACTCTCTGAGGGAAAAAGTTTTTCCTTATGTCTAACCTAAACCTCCTCTGGCGCAACTCGTGGCCATTTCCTCAGGTCCTGTTTGTTGCCTGGGAGAAGAGGCCAAA
>PPHD01006834.1:0-23948 GCA_002909625.1 Bambusicola thoracicus
GTGTTCCATTTACCACTGGACATCTCACCTTGGGTTTAACAGCTCTTGTTCATGTGCAGTGTTTGTACCAGTGACTGGGACAATTTCTTTTGTTGGCCATGATGAGAAGAGAGGTTAAGAGGACGCTACAGGTGACATCACATTTAACTACTACAAGAAAATTATTTTCTGAGACTGAAACCAGATACCATTTCTATGATTTCATTTCAGTGAGAATCATCAGTTCCCTACTATCAAATTAAAGACAGCTCCATCAGAACAGTGCCTTGGATTTTGCAAGAATTTATGCTCAAGACTGCTTCAGACTAACTTTCCTGGCTGAATGGAAAGCAGTATCCTAGAGAGAGCTCTCAGGAGTGCCCTTCGAGTTAAGTATTTAGATAGTGATTTGGCATATCACAAAATACTTACATCTCCACGATCAGAGAGATAGCAGCTACTGCACCTGGAGCGGAAACCTGTTTGTCTTGTCTTTCTTAGAAGCTGACTCCTGTGTGACTTTCCTGTATGTTTCCCCATACCTCCCTGAAAATGTAAGTTGTAAATTCACCCAGGTTGGTCTCTCTCTAGGGAAAGCAACTGCCATCTCAGATTTTTGCTGAAACACCAAATTCATTGGAATTTCTTTCTAATTCCTTTAGGACTAACACGAATGGAAAGGGCACTTGAGGTTTGCTGTTCTTTGCAATGTTTTGAGGTACTGCAAGATTAGATGAATTCCATCCTGCAACTCTTTGTCTTCAAAGGGTGCTGAGGATGACTTGCTCAGATATTGCTGTCTATACAGCAGAGATTTCTAAAGACAGGCCTGGAAACATGTACTGGTGACTTGATAGTTTGGACCAGATAAAGGGCAGTTACTCAGAGCCAGTGAACTCTGACTGGCTCTGCCTATGCCATTCAGGTGTTTCTCTGTAAAACTGTAGGTGTTTCAGCTGCTTCTTCTCCCTGTGTTATCTCACCGTTAAAGTTCTGTCACTCAGCTCTTCTGTTTGAATGTTGAATCATCACATAATAAAACCAGGTTTTCTGCTGACTTGTCAATACCTTCTGCTGCATCAACAGAGAGACACCTAAGCCATTTCTGTCAGATATTTTGGTCATCAACAAACTTTCTGATACAGCAAATTTTTAGTGGTCTGGTAAAAGCCCTCAGCTGTTGTGTATCATCCTGATTTACACTAGCTGATTACCTACCCTGCTCTGCCTCCCATATCACTGCAGAACTCTTTTCGTTGTTATTTTCTTGTTTTAGGAGGAAAACAAACAAACAAACCAAGCCAATCAAACGAAACACACAAACAGAACAACAAAAAGCTCCACCCATCCTATCAAGTAGAAGTGACCACAGGATGTGCGAAATGAGTTTGCCAAATGGAGATTTGTCTCTTGGAAGAAAATTGAAACTCTTCTGAGTAAGAACATTATAGCCTACAGCACTGTCATGTAGCTGCTCTTTTATAATGGCCACAATATAATGAGCACTGTTCATGAAAGCTGGTTATTATATCGTAGCTGGAGGTCATACTTCAGCATACAGAGCTGGTAATTTGTACACAGTGGGAGTTCTGTTGATCTTCTAGTTTTCTTGGGTTATGCCCATGTTATAAGGTAATGCATATTCAAGATCACACTGCTCCTCATGGTATTCTGTCAATGCCACATGAGTATTTGAAGTACTGTTTCAGCCCAAGCCCTTAAGTTCTACTGATGTCAAAGGTCCTTTCTTGATCAGTTTATGGAGCAGTTTCAGTGTGACTCTGAAATTGTTACTGAGTTTGAAAAAGAGCAGACCCTCCTCTGGCCTCCCATCTCAGCCTTTTAGGTTTTTTCTCCTCCTGCTCTGGGTGTTGTTGGCCATTAGATTAACCTTATGCATATTTTCCCCATGGACTGCAGTTTGAGAAGAAAGCTCTAATCAAGCTCTTCTGTCCTTGCAGGGAGTGGCAGGGTTTTGTCTATCCTCACCAGACTATGGGCCCAGAAGGAAGGGAAAGTTTTTGGCTGATAGTGTCCTTTATGTTCTTGTTGAGGTAATCATTAGTCATTCAGGGGCGAAGTACAAACTATTCATTTCTTGTTCCAAGTCTCCTTGCAGGAGATGGAGTCAGTCAAAGGGTACAAGTCAAAGCCACATGAGTGGCTTAGCAATGTTTCTCTGGAGCACCTTGCTGCTGAAGGTACTACATGTGACTTTGCTGTGCAGCAAAGATTCTAGCAGGTGGAGAAATGGAACAGCTGCAGACAGGTCTGACTGTGCTTGTCTTTGGGAGCTCAGTGAAACATCCAGGGATTTGCTTTAAAACTGTACGTTCTTCTCTGTTCATCTCTAAGAAGGGGAAATGACAACTGTGCCATAAGTTTTATTGAAGTATAAAAATCCAACAAGCAATATAAAATGCCTAATAAAATGCGGCCCTGTGCCCCAAACTACAAGCAAGAAACACTACCTTGGAATTGAAACTTAATCTAGTAGATAAAGCAGCTCTTGTCCATACATAAAGTTAATTACGCACAAAATACTCTGCACAGACATGCAGTCCCCATTATCCCTGTTTGTTTTTTGTTTTTTGTTTTTTGTTTTTTTTAATTATTATTCTTTCAGGCAAACAGAAACAAAACCAACAGATTAAAAGTATATGTCTTGGGGACGGGATGGGGGGAGTACGCTGAGTTTTGTTTTGTTTTCAGTAAAGCATATTCGCCAGTACTTTTCTCTCCATCACCTTAGGTTATTTATTAAAATGATAGATGTGTTGTGGATGAGAGGTCATCTTGCACCTGTACTGTCCTTGGTGTTTCCAGGGAATAGGAGCTTAAGAGGGAAATAGAGACGTTTTCTGACTGTGCCCTTTCTGCTGTGCTGGATCTGTAGAAGAGATTACTGGCTGCAACGCTCATCATTTTTCCCAAAGAACATAAAGCCACACATACATCTCCACAAACCAGTAGCAAGCAGATTTGTAGCATCCACCCTCCTTCATACTATTACCATATTACTAGTTTAAAAGTAGAATCTTAAGTATAACTCAGTAAATAGGACCATTATGTCTCTAATTTATCAAAATTATGCTACAATTTCCTCTCCTTCTGTGTGCCTGCTTCTTCTTCAAGTACGGTTCCTATCTCTCCTCCGTGAAATGGTCCCCCCATGTTGCCTCCATGTCTTCTCTCCTCTCTTCTCCCCATCAGTGTCATTTCCTTCCCCATTACCTCTTCTGAGAGGAAGATTGATCAAATCTTTGTGAGTTTAAACTCTTTTTACCGTGCATTTACCTATTCTGTTTCAATAACTTGTGGAAAGGTTATCATACAATCATAGAATCATAGAATGGCTTGGGTTGGAAAGGACCTCAAGGATAATCAATATCCAACCCCCCAGCCACAGGCAGGGCCACCAAACTCCACATTTAATAGTAGACCAGGCTGGCCAGGGCCCCATCCAACCTGGCCTTGAACACCTCCAGGGATGGGACATCCACAGCTTCTGTGGGCAAGATATGCATGGATCCCCTGAATCAGAGAGTACAGCCAGAAAAAAATTGCAGTAAGATTTTTCATGGAAATAACATCCCAGATTGCATTAAAATGTAATGGCATCTGAATGACAGGACATTCTACGCAGTTGTTTACAGATATTTGAACTAGAACTACAACATGTTCAGCTTTGTTTTCAGTTTTCTTCTCAGTGATTTTCTTTGCTATTAGAACAGTTTACCAGTCCCATGGGAGCAGGATCCCCAGCAGTGCTTTCACTATGGATTTTCCACACAATGTTTTGTCATCTTCTGGGAGAAAAGTTATGGGATGACAAGTGCTATCCAAAGCCTGCACAGAGTATCAATATTGCATTGTTGATGAACAAAATCATAGAATCACAGAATCATTAAAGTTGGAAAGGACTTCTAAGATCAGCTAGTCAGCTATCCATCTACCATCAATATTGCCTGCTAAACCATGTCCCTAAATAGAATCATTTGTGTTGGAAGGCACCCTTAAAGGTCATCTAGTCCAACTCCCTGCAATGAACAGGGACAGGGACAGCTCCAGCTCCATCAAGCCACTCAGAGCCCAGTCCAGCCTGAACTTGAATGTCTCTAAGGACAGGGCACCCACCACCCCTTGGGCAACCTGTTCCAGTGCCTCGCTCCTTTTATTGTCAAAAAAATGTGTGCAGTTGTTTCTGAAATATTTTCAATGCCAGAATATCTTGGGAAAACTTCCATAACACATGTAAGGTAACAAGGCAAGTACGAGATGAGGAGGGAAGAAATCATAGAGCAAAGATTATTTCAATTTGCCTTCAATTCCAGTCTCATGCTAATGCAATGTTTTGTTAAGTTTCTTTTGGTTCCTATGGCATCAGAAAAGAAAGGTGAAACTATCTGCAAGACTAAAGAAATCTCCGCTGTGGAAGGTGGGTATGGAGGATGCATGGCTATCAAGCCACTTTCCTCAAGTGTAGCTCCTGAGGGATGTTCTGGTGCCCCGGCTGATCCCAGGGTGCACTAAAGGAAGTAAGCAACAGTCAATAACTACAGCTTTGAAGTAACAGAAAAGCAGTTTCTGTGTACATCCAGCAGATCTCAAGCACAGGAAAAAACAATATTCCCAGGCTTTTTTTTTTTTTTTCTCTCTGAAGAGGTTTTTATTTAAAGATAGTGTAAATGAACGATAGGTTTCTCCTTGGGATTTTTATGTGTCAAAAAAAAAAATATATATATATGCATACAACGCAGAGAATTGTCAAAGAAACCACTGCATTTTCCTGTGCAAGCAAAATCCACATCCCACTGCTCTTCAGGGCCAGGTACAGTGACAGATTATAGAATCATAGAATCATAGAATCGCTAAGGTTGGAAAAGACCTACAAGATCATTATGCACAGAAGAGCTTTGTAGTTCTGTGCTATGGGTGACTCCTCCTAAAACAGCTCATTGGCCTTGCTTTGTGGGCTGCTCTTCTCAGCCAGGAGTAGCAGGTCTCAGCTGTGCTGCATGCAGCTGCTTAGCAGCCATCAGGCAGAGAGGAACAGAAGACTTTACACTTTTTTTTTGTTGTTGTTGTTGTTTGCTTTTCTTCTTTCCTGTTTGTGTAGGTCGATATTGAGGGACTATGTCCAAAGGACAATGTAAATACCATAGAGTAGATGAGAGCAGGTCACAGTGCCCCAAAGCAGAATGAAGGAGTCAGCAATGTGGCCAACCTGATCATTTGTCAGGGTGTAGATTGCGACAAGACGAGTAGTGTTGTGTGCATCTACCTCTGGATTTGCACAGCACCTTCATTAATGCTGTTCTTGGACTGTACTTCTGTATTTAAGTCAGATAATTTGACCATTATTACCAACATCTAAATCACTGAGTCACAGAACCATAGAATCATTCATTTTGGAAAAACTCCTATGTTCATCAAGTCCAATCATCACCTAACACTACCAAATCCACCACTAAACATAAACACATTCACATGTCTCTTAAATATTTTCAGGGATGGAGAATCCACCGGTTCCCTGGGCAGCCTGTTCCAATGCCAGATCACAATTTCTGTAAAGAAATTCTTTCTTATATCCAATCTAAACCTACCAAGGTGCTACCTGAGACCTTTTCTTCATATTTCATCTGTTCTCAGGTGAGAAAAGGTGCTGACAGCCTCCTCATAGAATCATAAACGTTGGAAGTGGCTACTACGATCATCTAATCCAACTAACAACCCATCCCCACCATGCCTACTAAGCCATGTCCCTCAGTTCCACATCTACCTTTTCCTTGAATACCTCCAGCGATGGTGACTCTACTACCTCCTTGAGCAGCCTGTTCCAATGCATTACCAGGCTTTCTGAGAAAAAGTTTTTCCTCACTACAGCTTGTTCAGGTGTTTGAAGCAGGAGGGTAATGAAGTTTCCATCTTCTCAGCCTTCTTTTCTCCAGATCGAACGTCAGTTCCCTTTGTCAAAATGAATGGACTGAAAGCACAAGGAAGTTCCTCTGCTGACAGATAAATCAGTGTTTGGGTTCCATTTAGTTCTGAATTTGGCATCTGTTGGAAAAAGAGCATTTTTTTCCAATCCTTTGTATGCTGTAATAGCCACGTTGAAAACAGTTTTTCCATATAAAACTTATATCTACTTCAAAACTACAAGAAAATTAATAGGGTAGAAAAGCGGAACTCAGGCAATTTTAAACATTTTAAAAAATAGAAGCAAGTTCAGATTTGAACATAACATTTCTTTCAGTTTATATTAATGTTTTTAAGAGAAAAATGAGTGCATGCCTATGAAATTTGTTTTTTTTTTTTCCATAGGCATTATCCCATATAATGAAATATAATACTTCTCCCTACAAATCTTGCTTCTCTACTGAATGAAATACAAACAAATGAAAAGCTATTTCAGCCTTAGTATGCTTTGTTCTACTAAGACCAAAGTATTGAATTACATATTTTCTATTTGAAATATTTTAGTTTTCTATCTTTTTGTACAACAAAAATACTTTTTACTTTCTAAATCAGCAGCGAGTCATTTTATAGCACACACACACACAAAAAAAGAGCACTTTTGACTCAGCTTTTCTTAAAAAAAAAACATCAATTTTTATAGTTATTGTATTCTAAGCGGTAGTCCATAAACAAGAGGGAGGCTAAGCAATACATTTTAGTAGAGTTCCAGAGTGTTTTACTAAATATTCTAAAGGATCTGTTCCTGGAAAATTCCTAAAAAAAAAAAAAAAAAAAAGCAAAGGATTAAGCAAGTCTGTAATTACTCAGGAGGAATATAACAGGTACTTGTAGAACAGCTCAGCTACCTTGTACAAGCAGTGGGACCAGAAGATGCATTTTAGCATGTTCCCAAGAACATGGAGAAGACGAAACTGGAAAGCTCTCTGTCTAATTAGTGGTTTGGGTCTGAGATTTTGATTGCTGCTTCTGCAGTTTACCTAGATCAGCACTTTCCAGTGACTGAGGCAGTAGGTGGCAAACCAGAGTCGATGCTCTAGATTTGTTGACTTTAGAAGTGCCCTTCAATGCATTTTGTGATGTTCCTGTGTTGTGTTCTTCTTTCTGCTATTGTCAGTAGCGCTAAGGCAAAATAAGATCCATTTGTTACTGCTGAAAACTGACTCAGGACCATCAGAGGGAAAAATAAATTTCATGTCTATCAAGAGCTCATTATTGCAACAATGTGTTATTAATAATTTGACTGACGTTTCCTCTGGAAAAAGCAGAAAGTAAATGTCAATAATATTTACCCATGTGAATACTCTTAGAACAGCTGCTCATTTAATTACTACTTTGGATGTAGAAGTCTCCTCTCTCACTTAGCAAATACAGTTTATTCAACCAGGAACAGAGTTCCTCTTTCATCTGAAACAACATAAAAGGTTTCAGATCTGCGAAAAAATCTCAAACATTTTTCAGGTAAGGAATTTTTTTTTTTTTAATCTTTAAAATTGTTCTAGGCCTACTGGAGTCTACTTCCAGACTGGTTACTTCATCATTCTCTCCCTTAATAGCCAGTTCTGCTTGATCCTTTGCCACCACTCCTTCCATCCTCTGCAGCTTGGTGATAGCAGCCCTTTCCCAGGAGTGAACATAGCAGAGGTGACGGGCCTTTGGCATGGCAGTGATCCCATCTTGTGCCAAAGGATTTCTGAGTTCTAGGTTAAAGTACAGTGACAATGAGAGACAGCTAAGCAGTCTGTCTCTGTAATCGGTATGAGAGAAATGTCAGCCTGTAACTCAGCATGTGCGCACATCCTGGATTTAGTAACAGCTTTGTCACAGCCTTCTCCATTGAGACTTTCTGTATGGCAGCTGTCATGTTACCTGAACCTCGTTCTTGGGGGCTTCTCTCTCAGTCATTTTCTTCATATTCTCAGAAATGGGATACTAGGTGCAATACCTGCTGGGTTTGTGTGTGCTGATGGGATCAACAGGAGGGGGAATTTAGTCATTCTTTGTGTAGCTTATGCTCTAGAAAGCCCTCAGAAAGTACATCATTCTAATTGAATATACCTGTCTGTGTTGGGCTTAAACACTGGTGGTGAAGCGGTGAGAACAGTCCGGGGAGCTCTGCAGAGGTACACTTTTGTAACTTAATTGGGTCAGTACAAGGTGAGACAGTAATTTTCTAATTAAATGGTGTCAACACCAACTCTGAAATCACACCAGAAGCATTCTCTAGCATGGCTGTGGCCATAGACTGAGAATGATCCTGTTATTATTGAGGATAATCAGAAAAGCACAAAATTATTTTGCTTGAGATTTTCTGTACTACAAGGCAGGGGCTACTGTTCCCTGCTGTCTCCAGGAGATTTCCATCTAGTTATGCATGACTTCTCCAGGATTTCAAGTCATTAAGACATTCATTCTTGCTCTTAGTTTCATTACACAATTGTACAGTATGACAGAAACCATGCGCAGGAAACACCTCATTTGCTAACCACTAATTCTTTCAGGCATTATGGTAGCACTTGGTTGATTTCTCTTGCAACATACAGTTAGTTTGTCTTGTTAATATTTCAATATTGACTTTGTTTTAGAAGTTTTCTAAAAAAACCCACAACTGTATAGTTCTTTCTCTCACCAATCCTAAGGCGGCCCATAAGAAGGATCCAGGCAACATCATATAACTCATGAAAGACCTGAAAGTGAGTGAATAGGAATCAGTTTATTCACTGTTGCTTCTTTTTGAAAAGGTGAAGATAAGGAAAAATGAAACCATAGAAATGCAGGGTAAAACCATGCCTAAATAAATATTACTTCACACAAAGTTTATCTACACTGAGGAGCTCCATTCTGTAGTTGAATGTTATAACTGATGGTTTCCCTTACAGCCAAGGCAACTGTGTGTTTGTATGCAAAACAATCTGTCTTGTTACTGACATTACATTTGCACTGAATGTGAACTTCATAGCTTTTTTCTTCTGCTCAAATATGACAAAGCAAAATTCCTTCTCTCCATGAGAATTTGCATGTTGTCCTATTGTGATCCAAACTGTCTATTCTTCCTTCTGTTTTAAACCTTGGTTGTGTGCCCTTTGAGACAAGTTTTCCAAAACTCCCAGCAAGTGAGTAACACATCTGGTAAAAATGAACCTTTCTTCACCTTCTGTCTCAGAAGAATCTTGGATTTCATCTGCTTTTTTCCCCCTTCAAAATATTCATCTCCCTTTGCAACATTTTCAGGGCTCTCGTGTTTGTATTTAGGTAAGAAAATTACTTCATAGAACAGAGGAGCACTCCAGATTGATCTGTTTCTTATCTGCATTGCATGAAAACCTGAAGTTCATTGGAAACTAGGAGAAATTTCAAATGATGTTTATAGGTGCACGTAATTGTGCTCTGCAATAAATAGCACAAGACAGTTCTCCAGTTGCCTGGTACATTATAGTTTCCCTAACATGATTAGGACTTCTGGCTCCTTCCTGATACCAAACTACCAGGCATGACTAGGATTGCCTAGCTCCTTCCTCAAACTGAATTACCAAGCACAGTATAGTGTTGTCTGTATAGTGTTGTATACTGTACGTGTCTTTGATTAGAATATATCTGGATCCTGATGTGAAAGAAATTGCTTTGTTTGATCTGGTCATTGTTGGTCATGTTATAATACAGTTAACATAGAATACTTTGGGATACTTTGAGAAAATTTATAGTTCTGCTCCCACCCCATCTGTGTGTAGTGGTATGCTAGACACACACTGGGAACTCTCCAAGAAAGAGTACTAAAAATTATCGGAAATTCTTATTTTGTGGTGCCTTTCTACTTTGAGCTGATCAGATTTCTTGAGGATTTTGTAGACACGTGTGACTGCCACAGTTCCTAACACCTTGGCAGAAAGGTCTGTCTCCCTTGTCCACAACTGAATGCCTGTGGGAGGAGGCTCCATGGATCCCAGGACACCTCTGGAGCCTGTAGATGATGAAAAATATCTGTTGATACACTAAATGGAGAAAGCAGTTGTGGGACACTTTATGCAGCAGAAAAACCTAAGAGCAAATGGGTAGTGTTTGATAGAAAGAGTCATAGGAAACAATTGACTGCAACTGCCAGGTTAAAAATATCCGTGTGCCAATGCCCACTTCATTTTATTTTTCCTTAGAATAGCAGTAATGGCCTCGGCACAAAGCACTGCCTAGAGACAAATGACCAGCTGGGATTAACGGTCCTTGACTTAACTTCAGCCCATCAGCACCTCCCAGACAGTCATTAATCCTGCTGAAATGCTCTGTGCATCGATTACTATTGATTCATTCATTGATTGTGTCCAAAGTCAGAAGTTAGAAGTCAGAGTACAGAAGACACCCTGGAGGCTCTTCTAATAAGATGAGTTTGCTTAATTCATAGACTATTTGACATACTCTAGAAGGAAACATCATAAAGAGAAGTAGAAAAGGTAAAGAGCACTTATAGGACACAATGAGCCCTGACCTCCTCTGCCTATTAGAGTTGATGACATGAATCACACACGTTCAATAGGACTGCTCTCTAAAGCAGGAATCCAAGGTGTATTATATGTCATCTGCCAAGGGACAGTAAGATGCCAAGTAAGAAAGCCCATCAGACACCCTTTGCCTATGGCAGAGAAGTGATTTGGGGATAATATCCTGCTTCTATTATTGAAGACATCACTATTTGCATTCTTTGCCTTTGGAAAGACTATAAAATTTTCTTTCCAAAGATTACCTGAACAGGTTTAGCTCCTTTTCTTCTTGTACCTGCTGTTGTCAGACCTTGTCTGTTCTGCAAGGAGCTAAATCTGAATAATTAATGTAGCACCCTGTGGGAAATCAGATTGATTGTTTTTAATACCTGCTTTATGACAGGATTTTCAAATTGTAAAAGAGAAGGAAAACGCTTTAAGAGATGATATAGTTTAATAACCTGCCACCTCCATATTTCCTCTTCAAGTTTCCCTACTGGGATTCAATGCAGAAGATAAAGTAAAGTGAACAGCAGCATTTTTGGATGAGCTCTTTCATGTCTTTTGATGCTCTACAGTGTACCAAATGGCAGGAGCATACACAAAGGAGAATGCTTGTGGTCAAAGGTGTTTCCAAACACACACTGCTGAAGAGCTTCCAAAGTGCTGACAACTGTCCAGTACCCTGTGGTAATGCAACACTACTGGACAAGTTGCTCTGCCTCTGAAGGTCATGGGAAGATTTTTCTTAACACTCACATGTCAGGAAATGGAAATAGAGCAATTAAGGAACCTCTTGTGGGTCCCTGATTTGCAAAACACTTAAAACACTTAGCTATTGTAAACAGGCCCTCATTTTATTCACTAATTGACCAGTGGGAGGAAGAACAAGGGGAAATGGCTTTAAACTGGAAGAGGGTAGATTTAGACTAGATAGTAGGAAGAAAATCTTTACTGTGAGGGTGCTGAGACACTGGAACAGGTTACGCAGTGAAGTTGTGAATGCCCCCTCTCTGGAAGCATTCAAGGCCAGGCTGGATGAGGCTTTGATCAACCTGGTCTAGAGGGAGGTGTCCCTGTGTATAGCAGGGGGTTGGAACTAGATGATCTTGAAGGTCCCTTCCAACCTATATCATTCTATTAATTTTTCTTTTGAAATCATAGTAAAGCTTAGATGTCTTGGAGATGGAATGCTGTATTTAACGTATGCTAAATGTCACCCAGACATCAATAGTCTAAATAGATGCATCATAATAGCGGTGGTGTGAAGAAGAGACTGAGTCCAGATTGTCTTCTTTTAGCTCAGAACGCTATCAGTTCACTTTCTTATCCCTGTAATTTTCTGTAGACAAGTGAGAGTGTTCAGCTAGGCTGCTGGTCTTGAATTTAGAGTTTCAGTCTCATGTCTGAGTTTTATAACTGGGAGGTTACTGGGTAAAGGAAGAACATCTTTTCTTTCTCCTGTGTTTTCAGAAAAAGGTGCCCAGTGGTACAGAGATTTCTTGGCAATATTGGTGTCTGAAACTTTCTCCCCAGTGTCTCGTGTTAAGCATCTTGATTTGGAGAGCCATGACACAAACGGTGCCCTGATGACTGACTTAACCACCCTTACAGCTAGCTTTTCTAGATCCCCACCTTCGATGCTCAGCTTTCCCTGAACTACAGCAACAACCCAGGTGTCTAATGGCCTCATATGTCTTCAACAGGGTGCCCAAACTTCATCATAGCATACTATGTAGAAATATACAACTTCTTTGTTTTCAGTCTTGTATGCTTAGCTCTGGGTTTAGTTACAAAGCTTTGCTAACTCCTTGCATCGAGCACTTTATCTCCTTGTGTTTGGTTAGCCTCATTTCCTCAGTGGCTTGGGATTTAATCCATCTGGACAAAAACCCAAAAGGCTGGAGTTGGCAGTAACATTACAGTCCTTCCTTTGAAATATAGAAGCATCATGTGCAAACAGTACTGCATGTAATCCATGCTCTGCGACCACCTACTTCCTTCAGTGTGAACCTTGTGTAGTTGTTTTCATTGCTTCCAGGATACTGCCTCAGCTTAATAGTAAGGTAGCATGACCATGCCTGGAATCTCCACAGGAGTCTCCTCTCTCCTCTCAGATATTCAGATAGAAATTCAGATTTCCTTTTCTTGGTACTGCTTTCTTCCCATTTTTTCTTCTTAGAATGTCTGGAAGGCTTCTGTAGTCCTCACAGTCCTGCACAAAGATACGAGTGACAAAGACAAGAATGTGCTGATTCTAGTGCAATTCTGAGCAGTGAGCTGTCACATTTTATGCTGATTTCCAGTGTCTGTAAATCCATAAAGCTGTGAGATTCCCAATTGGAACTGGAGATTGGCAGGTAAATCTTAATGGTAGTTAAGATTTCTAATTAGAACACCCACCGGATGACAAATCTTTTAGTCACCGCAGTGTCACTTGAAAATATGCAAATTCTTCTTTTGACTTTGAAAACATCGAAGAAAAATCATATGTAATATTTTTACTGTACTCCATAACTGTTCAGTGAAAACAAGGGGAAGAAATGGGGGTGAAAGATAGAAACGATTATGACAAAATGAGAAACAGCCTTGTCAAAATGAGGTCTGCTTTGGAGGATTGTATTCCATTCTGCAGTCAGTTTCCTGCTTCTAACAAGTAGTATCTGACTCCATTCACATCCAACGTTTCTTCATTAGTACAGTGGAAAAGTTTAATTGTGAATAGTCAGTGAGGGACTTTGGGTTCACTGAGCCGGACTTTCCCTGCCTGAGGACTTGCAATGTTTTGAATGTAGGATATAATGCTGTGAGTATTTAAAAACAGGATGCCATCACAAAAATACACAAAAGACATGTTTTCCTCATGTACTTAGTCTTTAAATGGTAACTAGAACAACACTGAAACTAGTAATTTCTATGACAGTTAAAGGCATCTGAGGTAGTTCTTAATGGAGGTCAATGGGACTGAGCAGACCTGCTGTTCTAGACACCCATATCACAGTCTGTTGTCTCAGCTTACATTTCTGAAACTTTTGTAGAAAAACACAATAGCAAGAAACTTTTCTTAAAGCAATTGGTAAAAAGCAGAAGATTCCAGTAGCATTGAGAAAGGCCTGTACTGTGCATTTCAGTGTCCTGCTTCCCTATGCCACTCCTTCCACATGTTCATGAAGAGATGTGGCAACACATCTTTCCCTGTGATGTGATGCAGCCTCTCTTCCTTAAGGGAGAAATCTAGGGGCCATAAAATGTTTGTAGATACATAGGTACATGGTAGGTATTGACAGGTAGATCCGAAGAAATCATCTTTAATGTAGAATAAGAACCAATGGGATTCTTAGTGAATTTTTAGTACCTAAGGGAGAGATTTCTTTCAGGCTAAGGACTGTTGTGCCCCAGAAGTACAGAAAATCCAAAGTGGGAGTGTTTGTCTTTGGGACTCTGCTCTTGTATTTGTAGTGTTGTGTTCCATTCTTTCACATATCCTATCCATTTTCTGAGATCTTTTTGAATCCTCATCCTAGTCTCCAAAATGTTGGAAAACATTTTCCCGTTTTATGTAATCAGTTAATTCAGTAAGATCATTCTATACTTCTTTTTCCAAGTAATAAAGTATTTTAACAGGACTGGGTGGATTCTTGCAGAAACCCATCCAATTCTTTATCTGAATTTGCCACCATTGATAATTAGTCTTTGAATACAGTTCCTCATCCTTCACTTAGTCTCTGCTGTAACTCATTTCTTGAACTGTGAAGCAGGGATGACAATGTTTCTGTAACTCACAGGACTGCACTGAACATAAATCTAACTAGTTAGAGCTAACAGTGGTCTGAAAAACAGATTTTGTCGGTCTTCCTCTGATCCTAGCTGTTGGAGCGATCTTTCTCATCGTGTGCAATGAAAAGCACATGTTTATTCTAATCCTTTCTCTACATACGAAAATGTTAATTGGAAATCCAACATTAATTAGTATTTCCTGGAATATGTCCAGCTGGAGTTGGTTTTGAGGTTTTGTGTTTTTTTGGTTGTTTTTTTTTTTTTTTTGGTCAGGGAAACAAGTTCCTTTTTAAGTGACTAAGAAAAAGAGTTGTTTTACCATATTCTCTTAGACCAAAGCACGAGGAATGACAAGCAAAACAGGAAGAAACAGAGATAGGAATGTCAAAAGGGAATAGAGAATAGAATTACAGAACATAAAAGTGTGGGGCCTTAGAGAAGAAAAACAAAATAATTATTTCACGACAAAAGAGGAATAGGTTCATCCCAATTAGAAGTTGCCCAAAGGTCAATCTATACCTTCCCAGGGCTCCTCTGCCCACAAATTTATCTTAAGAATTCCTGCAGTTACATAATAACAGCATATATATGATGAAAACTTATCCACACAAACCTTGATTGCCAACTCACTCCATATATGTCAGGCTTCCAACCTGACATGATCCAACATTGAAGGAACACACAGAATTTAAAGAAATCGTAGAGAAGGAGCTTGCCTCTTTGCGCTCAGAGTTCAGATTTATTCAGTATTTTTTGGTCCTTTTGTTCCAAACTGTCTTCCCGGTGAGAAAGGAATAAGTACATCCAGAGGGCAACTGAGATCTTCAGACTTCTGAACTGTCTTTAAGAAACACATTATTCTTTCCTTTGTCTGGAGACGGAATGCAGGGTAGCTCCATATCTTGTTTAGTTTCCTTAGTTAAACTATTTTTTTCAGTCTAGGTCGATACCAGAGTACTCACAGGTGCCATTCTATGATAATCATCAAACTCCGAGCAGTCAGAAACATCCATAGCTGCACCCTAAGTATCTCTCTACCCAGACCCTTCTATTCATCACGGGAATGTTTCATATCAATTTCTATTCTTTCTGTCTTTAAGGATAGCTGATGTGAGATGGAAAGCCCATTAGAGCTAGTAATTGAAACCGTTTTGTGTGTTATCACCTTTGTACCTATTGTATATATCACTCACTGGGCTGATACATTCTTATCATTTTGAGGATGTTAGTAAAATGCTTACATAGTTTAAAAATACTGATTTTCAATTAAATGAGTGTATTTGTATGAAATTACTGCCAGCATCCCCTGACTACATATTAAGAGCTTACCAGAAGTTTTCAAAATGAAAATATTCTACTGTTAAAAGCTATTAACTGAAATTACCCAATCTGAGATCTGACAACTCCTTAAAAAAAATTATAGCTGCTCTTCCAATCTAATGATCAGAATACCACCAACTGCAGCCATTAAACCTCTGGGGCTGCACATGTGGAACCCAGCTGAGTGCACTACAGCAGGCATCTACACCCAGGGAAGCTGGTTTCCATTGGGACCACAAAAAGTGAAAACCACATTTCTGTGTTGTCCATATGTCATCACCGATAATCATATAGAATCATAGAATCATAGAATGACCTGGGTTGAAAGGGATCACAATGATCATCTAGTTTCAACCCCTCTGCTATGTGCAGGGTTGCCAACCACCAGACTAGACTGCCCAGAGCCACATCCTGCCTGGCCTTGAATGCCTTCAGGGATGGGGCATCCACAACCTCCTTGGGCAACCCGTTCCAGTGCCTCACCACTCTCTGTGTGAAAAATTTCTTCCTAATATCCAACCTAAACCTTCCCTGTCTCAGTTTGAGACCATTTTCCCTTGTCTTATCACTATCCACCCTCGTAAACATCTGTTTCCCCTCCTGTTTATATGCTCCCTTCAAGTACTGAAAGGCCACAATGAGGTCTCCCTGGAGCCTTCTCTTCTCCAAGCTAAACAAGCCCAGTTCCCTCAACTTTTCCTCATAGGAGAGGTGCTCCAACTCTCTGATTATCTTAGTGGCCCTCCTCTGGACCCCCTCCAAGAGCTCCACATCCTTCCCTGTACTGGGGGCCCCAGGCCTGAACGCAGTACTCCAGATGGGGCCTCACAATAACCAAGTAGAGGGGTACAATCACCTCCCTCTCCCTGCTGACCACCCCTCTTTTAAGGCAGCCCAGAACACAGTTGGCCTTCTGGGCTGCAAGCGCACACTGCTGGCTCATGTCCAGCTTCTTGTCCACAATGACCCCAAAGTACTTCTCTGCAGGGCTGCTCTCAAGGAGATCTTCTCCCAGTTTGTATAAATACCTGGGATTGCCTACTTCTCTAGCCTGTTCAGGTCTCTCTGGATGGCTTCCCTTCCTTCCAATGTATTGACTACAGTGTTCAGCTTGGTGTCATCCGCAAACTTGCTGAGGGTGCACCAGTGAGCCTCACTTCTGTGCCTGGGAATACCATAGAGCAGATCCTCCTAGAAGCTATGTTAAGGCATGTATAAGACGAAGAGGTGATTCAAGACAGCCAGCATGACTTCATAAGGGCAGATCTTGCCTGACAAATCTGTTGACCTTCTATGATGGAGTGACAGCTTCAGTGGAGAGGGGAAGGGCGGTGGATTTCATCTACCTGGAATTCTGCAAAGCCTTTGACACGGTCCCTCACCACATCCTTCTCTCTAAATTGGAGAGGTGCGGATTTGAAGGATGGACTATTTGATGGATTAGGAATTGGCTGGCTGGACACATCCAAAGAGTTGTGATCAATGGTTCTGTGTCAGGGTGGAGGCCAGTCACAAGCGATGTCCCTCAGGGGTCGTTCCTGGGACCGGTGCTCTTCAACATCTTCACCATTGTCACAGATGATGGCATTGAGTGCACCCTCAGCAAGTTTGCAGATAACACCAAGCTCAGTGGGTGGGGAAGCTAACCATGTAGTTTTGCCTACTTTTCCATCTCAGCTTCATTTTTCTGGTTCTCCTGATTTCTTTTGCCAGCCCAAATCCCTATGCTTCATACACTTCATATGTGAACACTTGCTTTTGTGTGAAATAGATTTCTTTAGTGTTAATATTTGAAATAGGAATGTTTTCTTCCATATTTGTATATCAGGTTTTTAATTTAAAAATCAACTTACAGATCTCATTACATTCGTAATTGCACAGTGGCTTCTCCTACAAGCAGCAAAAACTGCAGCTTCGAGTACCTTTTCATTTGTGAAATGATGGGTCATGGTCTTTGCGTCTTGCCTGAGTGTATTCCATTAATTGCTTTTCCGCTTCTTTTAATCTTGGAAATATTCTCTCTCTCCTCTCTTAATTTCCATTTTTTTATGTACCTTTGCTCTTTATTTCTTTTCAGCTTCTTCACTCTCTTTTTTGATTGTCTCTCTTTTGCTTTCATTGCTGGAATTAAATTAAAGAGTATTCTGACAGTTTTGAGACCTTCCACTTGCTGCTAGAAAATGTATGACCTAAAGTTGGTGGAACATGCTAAGAAAGAAAACAATGTACCATTTTATGGCTGTGTGAACCAGAGGGATTTCAGCAGTTACATTCAATTCCAGGCAGTCCTGCTAGCGTCAGACAGCTTATTCCAAGTTTTAATTTGATTTTTTCAATTCTTCCTGGCATACTTAATGTTGTCTGAAAGTAGTCAAGGTTTTTTGCTTCTTGGGAAAATGCAACCACCTGAAGTTGCCAATATTTCAAAATGCCATAAAGACTGCCAGGATTAGGAGACCATTAATCCTCTCTTGGTTTGAAGTATGCCTTTCTTTCTGCTTACGTGTTATACACAATTCACAATTCAGCTTTTCCCAGTGCTTTGCTCAGAACTGATAACTTCAGAGTCCTGATAAATATTGCTGCCTTTCGAAACCTCCAGGTATTTTCTCACTTTCACTCACATGTCAGATGACTCTGCCTTCCTTACCTCTGAAATCTTGACACCATTGCGTTGTCTGATCCAGCTGCATCTCTGCTGAGCTTTCCTGTGGGCTGACAGAGGATCGGGTTGCTGTTGATGAACAGATGTGTCAAGCTGTTCACAGACAGCGTCTCTGGCGATATAAAATCCTGTTTAGGCACTGTCTGTGGTGCCCGTTACCATAGTACCTGCGCCACCATTAATAAAGTAGACATTGCTCCGAGACAGAGCAATATCACCACTTCAGCTTTCATGATGCACGAAGCAGAGCTATGTTAAGCTGGAAGCAGTGGGAGTCTGAAAAAAGTAGCCGGAGGTTTTATCCAGATTAAAAAGTGAGGAAAGTCACCAGCGCAGTCCTGTTAAATTCCTCCTCTGAAATTTGCCCTGGAGGAAACTTCCTCTGTTTATTGGTCATACAGAAAACCTAAACAGACAAGGTAAATACACCACCAGTATGCTGTTATCCCGAGCACAACCAGAGCCCACAGAGAGAGAGTGTTCTCATCATGAAAACTGAAGCCTACCTATGCAGTGAGCATCGTGCCTCGAGCAGTGCAGGTCTCCCAGCTCCCCAGCACCTGCAGAGCATCTCCAGTCTGACTTACACCATCTGCTTGCTTGGCAAGATGCAAATCCAAGAAGAGAGGCCAAGGTTGGCCCGTTGGGGTACTTCTGGCACTCACATCTCCACCCTCAGATTCTGGAGAATCTCAGCGATGCTGTAGGCTGCCACTCCAATACTTGTGCCCATCCTATGCAAACACTGTATGTATTTACACTTTGGATGAAGCCCAGATAAAAAGTGTTACTCGTAACACTTGACTTTAATGAGGCATGCAGTGAGTACATGTGATGGCCATCTTTACAAGCTTCCTGCATAATTCTCTGAACAGGATTTTACTTGTGTGAATGGTAATAAGATATAGTTCAGAATGGTCCAGATCCTCACAGCATGTGAGTATGTAGTTCCCTGAGAAGAATAGAGGGTACATGACTAGCAGGACAGAGGTAATTTCATGGTGTCGTTGCAAGACACTGGGACTAAGGAAGACAAGACAACTTACTGTCAGGTCTAAGAGGGAGCTTATGATACTATTGACCCACTCATTGTCCAGTTTTACCAACCATTAATTTTCAGTCTCTGGAGTGTGTCCAGAAAGGGCAACGAAGCTGTGAAGGGTCTGGAGCACAAGTCTTAGGAGGAACGACTGAGGAAACTTGGATTGTTCAGTCTGAAGAAGAGGAGGCTCAGGGGAGACCTTATCACTCTCTACCACTCCATCAAAGGAAGTTGTGTTGACATGGGTATCAGCCTTTTCTCCCAGGTAGCAAGTGCTAGGATGAGAGATAACAGCCTTAAGTTGCATCAGGGGAAGTTTGGATTGGATATTAGGAAAAATTTCTTCTCAGAAAGAGGCATTGGAACAGGCTGCCCAGGCAGGTGATGAAGTCACCATCCCTGGAGGTGTTCAAGAAACATGTAGATGTTGCACTGAGGGACGAAGTTTAGTGGGCAATATTGATGGAGATAGGTTGATGGTTGGACTGGATGGTCTTATCCAACATTACAAATTCTGAGATACCTCATGATGGAAAGTATGAGCAATCCCAGATAGTTTACAGCCCTCACACAAGCAATAGCACTGAGTTCTATAGCATGTTTAACTTGGGGTCCATACTCTTATTCCTTCTGCACTGAGAGTTCCTGACCTTCACTGGGAGACTGATGTGCATATATAGAATCTGAGTTTGAAAAATAAGGATTTTTTGAATTGGAGAAAAGAATTAAAAATAAAGTGCTGTAATAAAATAAATAAATAAATAAAGTGATGAAAAGTTCCCTAGCAGTAAGACATAGGATAAATTGACTCTTGCTAGGTCAGTGACAGCAAGAAAAAAAGTGCTATGCCTTTCTAACTGTGGTCCAGTATGTAGTATTTCCCAGGAAATATCTTTCTCTCTCTCTCTCTTCTTCTTCTTTTTTTTTTCTCTCCAGTTTTTGACTGTACTGCTTGTCAAGGGCTAACTCATTAATATACAACTCAGTGGATTAAATGTTACTTGGTTTAAAGAAACTGAGGATCAGAACATGGTTTCAATTCCAATTCTATTTTGAGAGGTGTATTTTTTTAATGTTTTAAAGTAAATTGAGGAGAAAAAAAAAATCTTGAAAATATTGCCAGGCATTTTGGAATACAAGATAGAGCTCCACAAGAAAGGACAGACCAGTTGCCTATCTCATTAGTATTTCTGTCTTTAGTGAAATAACTATCACTGACAAACACTTCTTCTTCTAGTATTTTCCTTTTTGGATCTTTACAACCTAGGATGTCTAATTGTTCCTTTCTGAGCAGGAGATGTTAATATCTGCTGATGCTGACCTTCATTCTCTTTACAACATAATATCCTTAAAGAATTGCATTTTGCAAGCTCTTTATATGCCAAATACAAACACTTCTCTTGGAGTCTCATATTTTATGACCAGTTGTGTCCTTTGTCTTCACTGCCTAGGAGAATAAAAATAAATTATGTTCATGTCATCCAAGTATGGCCCTGTTGTCTTGCAGGTTATTCTGTGACTCCCTCATGTATTGTATTTCAGAGTTGGTTGTGAAAAAATGTAAAAATATATATACAGGAGCTTTCCTATCTGAATTACACAGAAGATGTGACTATATTATTTATTTTTTTCCTTGGCAGATTTTCACGGTGCAGCATTGGATTCACAGAATCAAAGAATCATAGAATGGTTTGGGTTGGAAGGGACCTTTAAGATCATCTAGTTCCAACCCCGTGCTATAGGCAGGGACACCTCCCTCTAGACCAGGTTGCTCAAAGCCTCATCCAGCCTGGCCTTGAATACTTCCAGGGAGGGGACATTCACAACCTCACTGGGCAACCTGTTCCAGCGTCTCATCACTCTCACAGTAGAGAATTTCTTCCTACTGTCTAGTCTAAATCTACCCTCTTCCAGTTTAAAGCCATTTCCCTGTGTCCTGTCGCTACCTACCCTTATGAAAAGACCCTCTCCAGCTTTCCTTTAAGCTCCCTTCAGGTACTGGAAGGCCACTATAAGATCCCCCCAGAGCCTTCTCTTCTCAAGACTGAAGAGCTCCATATCTCTCAGCCAACAGGTCTGTTACTCCATGTCTTTGTTTCCCTTTTATTTCTCTCTCTGCCTTAGGTAAGTCAGATCTAGGCTTTGAATCAAAAATTTCCTCTCCTCTTCATTTGTACAGCACCCAAGGGAGTTCAGACTTGATCCCTTCCTGGCAATACTGACTGCTGAAGACAACAGAAATCATGGTTGAGACTTCACTAATTCATAATGACACAGTTGCATTAAGACCTTTACGTTGTAAATATGTCCATCTGAGTTGGCCCACTTCAACTCCCATTGTAGTCATTATGGATAAATAAGTAATTCAGGGCATAAATTTGTCCTGATATCAGACTGGAAAGAGTTAATTTTCTTCATACAGCCTCCTGTGATTGAGATTTTTAATGAAAAGCTGTACCGATAACACACCAATGTTTTAGTTATTGCTGAGCAGTGCTGCACAGAACCAAAAGTGTTTCAAGTCCTCACACTGCCCTGCCAGAGAGGGTGTGTGGGTGCACAAGGAGCTGGGAGGGGACAGAACCAGGACAGGTGACCCAGGGATGTTCCATACTACATGGCATCATGCTTGGCAATAAAAGCTGGGGGAAAGAAGGAGGAAGGTGAGATGTTTGAAGTGATGGCTTTTGCCTTTCCAATAAATCATTACACATGATGAGTCCTGCTTACCTGGAAGTGCCTGAGCATCTGCCTGCTGATGGGAAGTAGTGAGTGAATTCGTTGTCACAGAATCATAGAATCTATGAAAATATTATGTATCAGTGTTTGGCTTGGTGACTTTTTTTCCAGAGGGAATACATATACAAGGTGGAAGAGAGAGCAGAGAATGACAGCTGACTGAAAAAATAATTCAGAATACTGGCACCTTCCTTAGTGTCTTCTCTGTGGTCCAGAAAAGCAAACAACAGTATGCCAGGTTGTAGCATTTGGATTTAAACCACATTTTGGCAACTTCTGTCTGATTTCATGATTTTAAAAATAAGTTTATGCTTTTAAGTGTGAAACCGAATTCTTTCTGCTGTTTGAGTATTACAGTGTTGTATAGTGAAAGAAAATACGTGATATGCACTAATCCTGCTCAGTGCTGTTTTAGAACTACATTTGTCTGAAAAGCTATCAAAAGAAACTACTTGCTGAGGGTCAGTGCAGTGCGGTCACTGCACCACAGATGTTACTCTTCTAATTTAATTTTAGTAGGAGTTTAAGTAGGAGTTTAAATTCCACATCAATGTTTATTTGTAAATATCAAGTTGACGCAGACCAGAACTTTTAGATGATTCGGCTCCTGAAACAATCTGTGACTACAAAATTCAATTAACATCAAGTTCGTCATCATCTAACTGATGAAATGTATTAATATATTCCTCATATAAGTCATACCAGTCACTTTCAGGCACTGTATCTTTATTTCTGAAACAGGAGAAAACATCTCTATCCCTTCCCTTTTCCCTTCCCTTCCCTTCACCCTTCCCCTTATGGTTAAATGAGGCTGATATTGAGCTGTGTGTGATCTGCTTTTATCAACAGGTGCTTGGGGATAGAGGTCCCATACAAAAATCAGGCTACAGACTGAGGCTGAGACTGGGATGCTTCCAAAAGCACTAGATTATTGTTATTATTTTTTTAATTTTTGTTGATAGAAAGGTACCTCATGGAAAGCTGTTGTTGTGTTTCTGGATGAACGTCAACAGGCAGCTTACAACATTTAGGGGAAAAAAAGATCACAGCCTGTCATTTGAAAGTGCAAGGCAACATCAGTGCTGGGTTCAGAGTCTCCAAAAGAGAGGCAAACTGCTTTTGCAGCAGTCACCACTGTCTGCATAGCCTCATGGAAGCAGCTGCTTCTGAATATCCTTTTAAGATCATTGAGCCTTGATCCAGCTGTTAAAAATAACAGCGTTTGTCATCCTCCATAATAATCGGATAAAGCAGGGCAGTGCTGGAGGAACAGTTGCATAAAAAAGCTTTGGTTATATAACAAAACCACACCAGTGTTCCTGAGTCTGAGATCCCAGGCAGTTGTGTGCAGCAACCTCTGACCACTGCTTTGCAGCTCACGGTGTGCCAAACATATCTGCCAGAGGACTCTGACATCCCTGCAAACAGCTGCAGAAATCTGTGCTATGCACAGATTTGGTGCTCTCTGCCCTTCTGTGAAGGAGGGTCAGAGAAGAAGACCACATGTCTCTACCTCACCAGCTGTACCTTGCGGTGTGGTCTGTCATCGCAATCTTCTTTGTAAAGTTATCCTGGTCTTTGCAGCAGGGCAGCTGATTTGCTGCTCTCCCCTCCCTTCTGCAGTCTCCAGTGGGACACAGTCACCTTTGGTGTCACTCACAGCGGTCACCTCTTAGAGCTGCATGCCAACGACTACCTGAGACCATGCTCTCTGTGTTCTGCCTCCTCAGGAGAAAAATTATCACCCATCCAAGATACACCCCTGAGGTCACATTTCCAGAGAGATCAGGAGCTCCCTGCTGCAAAGCACTTAAGCACAAGTTGAAGCATTTGAGCATTCCCTCTGGAAGTCAGTAGGACATTTCACACAGTTAAGAGCTTCTCTGGAGTGGTCTCCAACTGAGCTTGAGCTTTGCTGTTTTAGTTACCATAAGACTACCTAAGGATGAAAAAGGACACGGAAACAACTAAAAGAAAAAAA
>PPHD01006835.1:0-23948 GCA_002909625.1 Bambusicola thoracicus
TGTCCGTAGATATTGAATAATTCAGTCATACCACTGCAGAGTATAATGCGAATGCCTCACCATGGAAGGATATTCTGTAATAAATTATTAATGTCTTTACACGTGGTTAATTAAAGTCTTTAAATCTCACTAACAATATGATTTTGAATGGAAAAAAAAAGGGTGGGGACAAGCTGGCAGAGTTGCATTTGCCTGGCGATGCTTTAAGATGCCTATACACTGGCAGTTAAACATTGCTTGCAGATAAATGGCAACTGCCTTCCTGTTAAAATTATCTGCAGTGTTTTACTAACAGCTCAGAAATGAGCACTTTTGCCCTTGAATCTCTCAAGCCTTCCTTCCTTTTCCTTTTTCCACCCTTGCCAGGCTGTGTATTCCCGTGTGGCACGCATATGCAAAAATGACATGGGGGGTTCCCAGAGAGTACTGGAAAAACATTGGACATCCTTTCTGAAAGCTCGGCTCAACTGCTCTGTTCCTGGGGATTCGTTCTTCTACTTTGATGTTCTACAGTCTATCACGGACATAATAGAAATCAATGGAATCCCCACGGTTGTCGGTGTATTCACTACACAGCTTAACAGGTGAGAGATGAGCAACTTTACATCAAAGGTAGTTCTCTGGTTCTCTCTTGCACTGAGATTGGTGCTATTGTAGGCTGAGTTCTTGCAACTCTTTTTCTTATTTTACAGCATCCCTGGTTCAGCAGTGTGTGCTTTCAGCATGGATGACATTGAGAAGGTCTTCAAAGGGAGATTTAAAGAACAAAAAACTCCTGACTCTGTTTGGACAGCTGTACCTGAAGACAAGGTACCAAAGCCAAGGTAAAAAGTTTTTCCTTGAGGTACTATAAAGCTGTCCTTTTAAAGAGCTACATTAAATCAGCTGCACTCTTGAGTGTTGTACTGGGTGGAAAAAAAAAAAAAAGAGTAGAGCTTTACTCTTCAACCATAAGGATGCTCATTAGCAGGCTGCCTTCTCTCATTAACTGAAATACCAAGAGGGGAAAAAACAATGTTGTTCTCCTTTCAGACCTGGCTGCTGTGCAAAACATGGCCTAGCAGAAGCTTACAAAACCTCCATTGATTTCCCAGACGAAACATTGTCCTTCATCAAATCTCATCCTTTGATGGATTCAGCTGTTCCCTCAATCATTGAGGAGCCTTGGTTTACCAAAACACGCGTCAGGTATGACATCATTCAAAAAATAAAGCATGTGAAAAGGAAAACAAGAAAACACACTGTTTGTTAATGATACATCTTTTGGCCTTGACAGATACAGATTGACAGCAATTGCTGTAGACCATGCTGCTGGACCACACCAGAACTACACAGTCATATTTGTTGGCTCCGAAGCAGGAGTAGTACTTAAAATCTTGGCAAAGACCAGACCTTTCTCTTTGAATGACAGTGTATTACTGGAAGAGATTGAAGCATATAATCATGCGAAGTAAGTATTACGAGAACACCTGAAATATGTAGCTTTTTATTTAGTTTGGTACCAAGCTAAACAAAAATGATAGTAAACCAAAACTAATTCATTAATGCCAACTTCATTGCTTGTTTGTCATTTCACAGTGTCTCTCATGTTGAATAACCTGAAAATATTTGGTTATTTGCCATTTTGCTTGGGTTGAGTGAACATCGTAATTCCACTGTAGTGACGTCAGTGATACAGCCTTAATTCTTCCACAAATACACTTCTTCCTGAATATCAAACATCAGAACAATCTGCAGTTGTTAAAAAGAAATGATGAGAGCTTATCTCGAGTGTTTCTCAACAGTAACCAATAATATGTAAACTATATCTAATCATTGCAAACTTGTTTATTCTGGAGTGAAGAATTTGGGAGTGGAAGCATTCCAATTCGACTGGCACCCAGTGAGAACTCTTGTTCTGCTTTGTTGAGATATTTATGCCAACTGTGAGAACCAAAAAAAAAAGTTTACATTGAAAACTTTGACCAAAGGACTACCGCTGTAAAACAATGGCTTCCCATTATTTTTGCTGACCAGGTGTAACGCTGAGACGGAGGAAGACAGAAGAGTCATTTCCCTTCAGCTGGATAGAGACCACCATGCTCTGTTTGTGGCGTTCTCCAGCTGTGTCATTAGAATTCCTCTGAGCCGGTGTGAGCGTCACGGGTCATGTAAAAAGTACGACCCCGTTCCTGAACTCCCCTTAAAGGAAGGGTGCCAACATCTCTAGGGAAGGAAGTAAAAAAAAAATGCATGATTTTTTTGGTTTCTTTCTCTTGCAAGGGCATGTATTGCTTCTCGGGATCCATACTGTGGCTGGTTAGACCACGAGGCGTGTGGGAGAGTGACGCCAGGCATGCCGTAAGTACTACTTTTCCAATTAGGCCAACATCTCTACTATGTATTTATAGACTACACGGGACTGTATCCTGTGCCTGTTCCCTTACACTTTATTAATAAATCTCCATTTTTCCTAGAGCTGTTTTTCCTGGGTACTGTACATGTAAAGAGAACAGAATGCTTAAGTCTGACCTAATTAAGCAATCTCTAGGTGAAGATATGTGTGTGTGAGGACAAGCAGACTTGTGGGATGAGGTGTTGGAAGCAGGAAGTCAACAAATGACTGCCTGTAAACCAGTGCAGTTTCAGACAGGGCAGTACACACCATCTCCTCCCAGGTATGCTCACAGTCAATTGCAAATAGGAAAACACAGGTTTCAGACTTGGAAAAAAAGTAAGATTTTGCCTCCACGCTGAAGCTAGGGTGATATATACACATATCAAAGGCTTTTTGTACAAATCAAGTCAGTAACATAGAGTGCATTAGCAGCTGTATCTTAAAAGGAAGCCTTTGTAGCAGGGCAGCAAACTTCAGGCAGTATGATTGCATAGTTGTACCCAAAACCAAGAGTACACCCAACGTGGAAGATCCAGTGAGGTTGCTATGAAGAAAATATGATCTTTTCAGTTTCCTGACATAAGCACATATATATACACTGTTAAAGCCTGGATATAATTAACTTGTATGTTTTGTAAAACGTTTTTTGGTCATACACTATAGCTCTTGCCTCTCTAAGGTGACAGAACAAGTATGATTCAACTTCTTGCTTCCAGGAAAAAAAAATCACCATTTGTTTCCCTATTAATACTGTTAATTGCAGGTTCTCTTTGTTTGTTTCATACAACCACAGCACTGGAGGATATGTACAAGATGTAGAATATGGCAACACGGCGCAGCTTGGGGACTGCCACGGTAAGATAGAGCCATTGCTTTTCATTTGTAATGTCTCAGCAATAGTCTGTGGCCACACTTCACTGTAGATGTTAAATTTATTATAAGCTTTTCAGTAACATGAACGCATCACCTGCTGTAACTGTGAATGTTCACAAAGCTGAGCTTTTTTGGTCCTGTGTGGCAGAGTTTTGTCTTTCTTCTCCTTCACCAATTTGCAACTATTTGGGGTCTACAGGAAAGTATTGAAGAATTTCTTTTTTAAAAGCAGTAATATTTTAGTTTTTATTTCCCGTCACTCAGGTCTGAGATCTTTTGCTTTCTTTTTTGTTACTTTTTACTGATTACTTGTTCCTTTAATTCTTTTAGAAATTTTGCCTACTACAGCTACACCAGATTACAAAATATTTGGCGACCCAACATCTGGTTAGTTTTTTTTAATTTTTTGAATTAATGACCTTTACTTTCCTTCAGTTCAGCATTTTCAGCCCTTTTTTCCTTCCTTTTGCACAGTTGGCAATCCTTCATTTTTGTGCTTTTACTCATGTTCCCACTGATGGTAAAGATAGTGAGACTCTTCTCACTCAGCACTTCACCCTGTGTAGTCGCATGTTAACAGCTCATTATTTATTGAGACATCTTTTATTAAAGAGCCTGATTAACATAGATGACATCTTCACTGCACGAAAGTCCACTAAGCTTTACTCTGTATCCCCAGCCATGCATTTGTGAATGCCCCTGTTGGTCATCTCTAGTAGATGAATGGCAGAATTTCATCATCTTCCTCCTTACCTCTCCTTTTCTCCTTCCTCCTTTCCCAGCAAGCTTTTGGCACAAATACACATTTCTAAAATGTGTATTTTCTATATTTTTAAAATGTTTTAAGTAGTTTGTGCTAATGGAAAAAAATGTAAGATCACAAACTGTCTAGCTTAATGAGGAGTTGTGTAGACAAAGGTGGCTTAGAAAATTTTAGGCTTTGTTGTCAAATGGACTTTCACATCCCTTCTACCTTCGGTGGTTTTTTCTAACAGTGTTTTCTCTGTCGGCCCTGGTGTGTTCCAGGAGTCAGGACCCAGTGCTGCTCTGTTGAACTCAAAAGCAGATCCTTGTTGTTGACTTCAACAGGAGCAAGACTGAGCCCTGATTTTCCAGTGCTTGCTCCTGAAACCTGGTCTCTGTTTTCAAACCAAGGGCACATTCCTGACTGGCAAATCTGAAGAGAATCTGTTTGTGTGTTTAATTTGTAAAAGAGGTGCGATAAATTGTTTTGGTTTGGTTTAGTTTCTGATTATATTTCTGTAACTTGAAGTAATGTCTGAGACAAAATCTTCCATAGATATATATATATACACACACCCATAATGTACTTAGAGATTCAATTAGGAAAGCAAAACAAAACTGTATTATTTGGAAGTGCTACTTTGCTTGCATTAGTGGTTATCAAGCAAAATTTCAACCTGGTGTTTTATAATAGATGCAATTGAACCTGTTTTTCAAGTCCTGATTGAGCGTGCTGTTGGAGTACTGTCAGATTTCGAGCTGCAGCCATTTGTGCCTCGACCTACTGGGACAGTGAACACAAAATACTTGAGTGTGCAAAGTAGACTTTGGATTGTAAACCCAGTTTGTTTCCTCCTCGTGCATTTTCACATAGGTGATAGTGCTTCTGTTCAGTAAGTGTACTACAAAGAAGCCAAGATCTATACAGTACTGTTCCTTAGGAGCCATTACAAAATAGAGGTTAAAAACATTCCTTTCATCGTCCCCTCAAGAAATGGCTTATTCAACAGTTCCTGGTGTACTGTAGCAGCACTAATGGAGCCGATCTGGTTTCTCAGGAGTAACCTGTAGTAAGCATGTATCTTTCTAAGTAATTTTTTTTTTTTTTTTTTGGAGATGTGTAGAAGGTAATGGAATATGTTGTCTCCAGTGAACAATATAGCAATTAAGTAGAGTAAGTTCTGCTTTTCATCTCCACCAGTTGCTTACGTTAACTTTTGCATTGCTTTCATGTTTGACTTCTCTGGCTTTTTGGCTAGCAGCTGTTGATGTTTAAATGTATTTTTGTCATACTTAAGAGTTTTGAACCGATTGATTTTAATCAGCCCTCTGTACTTCCGTGGGCTGCATTTTGCTCTGTCAAGTAACCTCCCATTAAAAGCTGTCTGCAGCTATAGCTTAGATATACCGTGAAACAGTGAGGAAAGCCTGACTGTAATGCACATTAATAAAATCTGTTTGCCACCACAGACATGAAGTTCTCCTCAGCTTCCATTACCACAATGGCAAGTATCCCAGTTATATCACCTAGAGTGATTGGTTCCTGGAAACCTAAAGTGACTGGCTCTCGGAAATTTGTAGTTCAAGATGACCCAAACACTTCTGATTATTCTGATCCATTATCAGGTGTCCCAAAGGGTAAGGCCTTACCAGGGAATACATTGCAGCTGAATGGAAACCTGATAGTCTCAGCATTTTCTAAGGTTTAAATGTAACACCCGTGATTGTTGGGCTATACTTCATACCCATTTCCTGTGAATATGCAGACAGTGCAATCATGATTCTCGTACCTATTTAACCAGTGTACAAAGTGCTGCTTAGAACTTATAATGGGGAGACGCAGATAATAAGCTCAGCATCTCAATGTTGGGGTGCTCCAAAACTCCCATTAAAATCAGTGGATGCACTCATTTTCAAATGAGTCTAGTTTGGAAAAGACTGTTAGTCCTTGTGAGTGGTTGCTTACAAGAGCTCAATTTTCTTGTTGTTGTTTTGCTTCTGTTTTTTTTGGGGGGGACAGTAGGGGAGGAACAGAGGCAAAACTCAGCTCCATGACAGGTCCATGCTTTAAATGGGGCACATCCCAACCTCCTTCTGCCTGCAGCACTTTTGTGAGAATGTGGTCAGATCTGAGTAAAGATGTACTGAATTTCCATTCTCTGGCTATGAGGATCCAATTACAAATGATCTCCTCAGTACATGGAGGTACAGACACAGTTTTTAATCTGAACACAGAAAGAAACATGTACTGCATGTAATTCATCTTTCTGTAGCTGTTCTTTCAGCTAAGTGAAGCTTTGATTAGGCTCTTACAGCAACAAAGATTTCAATTCAGCAGGACTATTGCAGTCAATCAAAGACTCAAGAAGCTTCCAACCCCATAAAGAAAACTTAAAAGAAGTCTTCATCAGAGCACAGAATAGCAGGGTGACAGGCATGTTTGCACAATTCTGTATTCTGAAAAATCTCTCTAGCCAAAAAACATTTCTATTTTTATTACCATTCACCAAAACATATCAGGTTTCCTATCAGCCATTACAGCAGTGCATTTGTCATTTTAATTTGTTGCAGTTATTTTCCATTTTGCTTTAAGTTTTTTTTGTTATCATTTGCTCTTGGTTCTGAATCACATTTTGTGTCATAGCTATTAGTGAACTTTACTCATGTTCTTTCTTCTTCTGCACAGTACCATTAAAACCTATAGCCCTGAAAGTTAACAATGTTCAAAGGCCTTGCCTCTAACAAAAATGAATCTGTAGCTTCAGTCTTGCTCTTTTGTTTGAATGTCCTTTGGGATAGTTAACAGAATTACTTCCATTAAGAACTAACATTATCTTAGCTGCAAGATGTCTGTGGTTGCTTTAAAAAATCTCAAGAAACAAAGGGAGCTGGTTAATACATGAATCACAAACTAATCCAATATTCAACTTTGTCTAAACAAAAAGTTTTCTAAATTTTAACACTGTATGGTAACTTAACCTTGCAAGGTGTGTTTTTTTTTTTTCTATATTATGCAAGTATTTGTGCTTGTTATTGACTACAAGTAGAAAGGAAAACTTGTGTTTTAATAGAATGCTGTAATCTTTAACTTAAACAACTGTATGCTTACCTGATCATACTGTGCCATTCCAAGGCTAGAGAGCTGTGGATGGATTAGTTTACAAGTTTTGCACCATATTATATTGATATGCTTTTAACAATGCAGTACTTAAGTTATACAGTTCTACATAACATTTGCATAATCCCGTCTCTCTTTTGATACTGATTTATGAGTTGGGCAGAAAATTGAGAGAGAAATCCATCTATGAGTTATTAATTGCTGTCTGGCCCAGTAGCACCTTCTAACCTCAATTTTCCAGCAGAAATCGTTAACGTTAATAGCATTCAGGCCCCCTGTTTGTAAGCCTTAAAGGAAAACTGGGGACAGGCTAAAGAGATAACATACAGCGTACAACCGAACGTAGTATGAGGAGTGAAGCTCTGACAAGCATCTGGGCTTGTCCAAAGAAAGTAGACAGTCTAAATAGAGCTGATCAATGCTAACTCGGTCCTTTTTATTTATAAAATTATTAGCACGCAGTAGTGCTGTGTGGACTGCAGAGACACCCTAACAGCGGGCACAGAGCACTTAAAAACTTAAGGACGCTGCTGTCCTTCTCCAAGGCAGGCTAACTACTTCTGAAATATAGATCAGTTTTAAGTATGTGTAAATTTATGATACACTGCATGTCTTTTACAGGTGTAAGGTGGGAAGTGCAGTCGGGAGAGTCCAACCAAATGGTACACATGAATGTCCTAATCACTTGTGTCTTTGCTGCTTTTGTCCTGGGAGCCTTTATTGCGGGAGTGGCCGTGTACTGTTATCGGGATGTGTTTGTACGGAAATCCAGGAAAATACACAAAGACGCAGAATCTGCTCAGTCCTGTACAGACTCCAGTGGGAGCTTTGCTAAACTGAATGGGCTTTTTGATAGTCCCGTCAAGGAATATCAGCAAAACATTGATTCGCCCAAACTCTACACCAACCTGTTGACTAGCAGAAAGGAACTGCCACCAAATGGCGATATGAAGTCCATGATGATGGACCACAGAGGCCAGCCTCCGGAATTAGCTGCACTTCCGACTCCTGAATCCACACCGGTTCTTCAGCAAAAGACTCTGCAAGCCATGAAAAGTCAGTCGGACAAAGCACACGGTAACCTCAATGCTTCGCGAAAGGAAACCCCGCTAAAAAGCCCTCAGTTTTTTCCTTCCAGTCCTCCGCCCCACTCTCCTCTGAGCCATGGACATATACCCAGTGCTATTGTTCTTCCCAATGCTACTCACGATTACAATACATCTTTCTCAAATTCTAATGCGCACAAGGCAGACAAAAAGGTGCAACATATCGATCACCCACTTACAAAATCATCCAGCAAAAGAGACCACAGGAGGTCTGTTGATTCCAGGAACACCCTGAATGATTTTCTGAAACACTTAAATGAAACTACTAGTAATCCCAAAGCAATTATGGGAGATATTCAAGTGGCCCACCAGACTTTAATGCTGGATCCAATGGGAAATATGTCTGAGATTCCACCTAAAGTTCCCAACAGGGAGGCATCTTTATACTCTCCACCATCAACTCTTCCGAGAAACAGCCCCACAAAACGGGTGGACGTTCCCACCACACCTGCAGTACCGATGACCTCTTTGGAAAGGCAGAGAGGTTATCACAAAAATTCTTCACAAAGGCATTCAATATCTGCCCTTCCTAAAAACTTAAACTCACCAAACGGTGTTTTGTTATCCAGACAGCCCAGTATTAATCGGGGGGGTTATGTGACTCCCACAGCAGGCACAAAGATGGACTACATGCAAGGAACCCCTGTCAGCGTTCACCTCCAGCCTTCCTTGTCCAGGCAAAGCAGTTACACGAGCAACGGCACTCTTCCTCGTACAGGAATAAAGAGGACACCCTCATTAAAACCTGATGTGCCACCAAAACCCTCATTTGTTCCTCAGACAACATCAGTCAGACCACTGAACAAATACAGTTACTAGGATGTGTCTATCCTAAAAATGAGTGTGGCATTGACCTGTACAGGTTGTGAGATGATGTTGTGGTAGACACATAAGACAGAGACTTGCTTGTAATTAAAGAGAACAAAGTGGCCAAAGAAACTGTCTTTACTTCAGCAACATCTGTGTCTTGCCACAGGTAGCTACAGCAAGACTTTGTGTGCTTGCTAAGAGCAAATGAAAAACGAAAAACAAAACAAAGGAAAGTGCTGGTCATTACATTTCTTTTGTTTGGAGCTAAGGAGACATGTAGCACAATGGGGTGGGGGCTACTTTACTGTTCTGAATAGCTAAAAAAAAAAAAAGTTCTTGGGAAAAGAAATCTGTAAGCAAATACTTGAAAAATGGGTTCCATTTTAGACTGCCATTAAGCGTGGTCCTTCCCATTAAATGTGAACATTTTAATATGTATGCATTCACCTTGCCTCTTGCACAAATGTCAGAAAATGGTAATGTCTCAATGAATATCTGGGTTAATAATCAATTTGCTGGAATTCAGTCTCTGGCCCAACTGTAGCATTTATTTTTATTTCTTTTTTCTCCTCGTGTGTGGCATTTTGTTTGTGCCACAGATAAAGCTGTGCGTGTGTGTGGGTGTACGCGTGTACTGTACACACTAGGATGTACTTAGATTCCCATTGCATCTTTTATGCTATGGAATTGTTTACATTGAGCATGACTGAACAAACAGATGACTCTGCCTTCTGCAGCCCATTGGGTTCAGTTTGGCGACAGCCAAGGAAGAACTGCGCGTTGCCGCCAGCCTTCTGCATGACAGCCTCGATGAAGTAATCACCCAGCAAGAGAGCGCAGACACCTTTAATTCTTCATAACTCTGTTATGCTGCTATTGATTCAGAGCTGTGCATTTCAAATCTAGTCGTTTGGGCTGGAATGGGGGAGTTCTGCTGTGTTTCCACAGTGCCTCCATCCAATACCTGGCCACTGTGAACCTGAGCCCCTGTACTTCACATTGAGGGCAGCTAATAACAATTCATTTGGCAAAGGCCTGCGTAACTGGAGAAGGTTACGCTTTTGTTGCATTTAAAGATGCCCTGTAGTCTGATAGACTCTTGTCAGAGGAAAAAAAAAAAAGAGAAAGAAAGACACATTAATTGGCCTGGCAGAAGCAGTCTGTGAAAAATCAACAGTAGTGCAATCAATTTGTTTTTGTTGTGTAATGTAAGGTTTTTTTGTTTTTTTTTTCTTTCCAAAGTCATGCAGGTAATGACAATATTCTGTAAATATTATGTGTGAGTTTACCTGAATCTGTGCATTTTGTGCCTTATTCATGCAAATGATAAAAGTACTAAAAAAGAAAAAAAATATCTGTCAAGTGTTCTCACTATAGCACATATCTCCCCAGTGCCAGTTGTAAAACCTCCCAACAGCACCCCCCCAAAAAAGATAATAAGCAAGGATAATTAATGATAACTAAAGGCAGCCTACAATCCAAGAAGACAGCAGCATTAAATCACCTTGCCATGATAAACATTCCACTCCAGCTCTCCGAAGGATCAAACAGTTATAATGTGAAATCAAATGAGGTTTCTAGGGTAATGGAACACCTGCTAAAGTTGTGTAAGCTATTTAGTAGGTTTTACAGTATCCACTTGCAGCTGATGTTCAACACAGACGGCTATTTTAGCTTGCAAACTACACACTACCACATTGTTTATTGAACATAACTATAGAAATAACCGTGGCAGAGGAATATTCATGAATTAGCGGGACAAATAACTGCAATGGGTTTCAGAGACGGTGGAGATTTATGTTATGTGTTGGAAGGGAGAAAAGGTTAGTCACTGAAAACTGGATCTCTTTTACAGAACAAAGAATAAAGGACAGAAGTAGTCATTTTTTCTTGTAAGGCTGTAAGGGACATTTATTTCCTGAGACCTCTGGATCCAAAAATCAATGATCTCTCTTCCTAAACACTTCTGTCTTGCAACTAAAACACTACAGATTAATAACATAAAAACGTACTCGGTTGTCAAAAGACAAAAACTGATCAGAATTCACTCTACAAATATTAATTAATAAAGACTTGTGTGAAATCGAAAGATAAATGTATGTGAACCCTGATAACCTCCTGTAACATTGTGCTGCCTTGTAGATGGTAATGTGAGTTCTCTCAGTATTTATGTTGAAATTTCTAACATTCAACCTAGTCTTTATTCTGTTAATTTAATAATAAAAGATGCTTTATCCATTTGTGCAAAGGTAAACGCAGATTGTATCTTTTTTAATGGTACGGCATAAAAAAGTAACCCTTAAATGAAGCTGCTCTATACTATAGAGTACTTTAACATGTATAGATATCTTGTAAACTTGTATTGTGGATGTGTAAATAATACGTTCTTTGGGTTTTTAACACCGCATGTAAAGTGAAAATAAAATATTCCAATGTACTGAATGTCTAACTTCATTGTTGTTAAGGTGAGTTTTAGGTGTACCTGTTGGAATTTTAGTAGAAAGAAATCTGCTTACCTTTGGTGGCTCAGTGAGGAAGGCAGAGAGACATCCCCTCATCAGCATTACAGGGCATCAGACAGCTTGCAGCAGGTGATGGTGATACACACAGGTGTACGGCCATTTTCAGTGCAGCTGCATATCCACACGCACATTCTTGAAGTTCTGCAGATGGCTGTCAGCATCCTGAGTGAAATACAAAACATCACAGTAACTGGCATGTATTGAGAGAGCATAGTGCAGTCAGGGCAGCCCTGATGCGTTAGGTTTGAAAACTACATAATACATCCCCATACAAAGCCTCCATTGGAGCTTGATCCAAGTAGAGCTCTGTTACCTATCATCCTTCGTTGTTAGTGTTAGAAATACACCAACTTCAGTGGAGCTCTTGGAGAGGGTCCAGGTGAGGGCCACTAAGATGATCAGAGGGCTGGAGCACCCCTCCTATGAGGAAAGGTTGAAGGAACTGGGATTGTTTAGCTGGGAGAAGAGAAGGCTCCAGGGAGACCTCGTTGTGGCCTTCCAGTACTTGAAAGAAACTTATAAACAGGGAGGGGAACAGCTGTTTAACAAGGGTGGACAGTGATAGGACACAGGGGAATGGTCTTAAACTGAGACAGGGGGTGTTTAGTTTAGATATTAGGAGGAAGTCTTTCCACGCACACAGCGGCGATGCACTGAACAGGTTGCCCAAAGAGGTTGTGGATGCCCCATCCCTGGAGGCATTCAAGGCCAGGCTGATGTGGCTCTGGGCAGCCTGGTCTGGTGGTTGGCGACCCTGCACATAGCAGGGGGGATGAAACTCGATGATCATTGTGGTCCTTCTCAACCCCGGCCATTCTATGATTCACTTACATAAAAGTTTTGAAACAGGATGGTTTTTTCCTCCTGAAATATAGGCTACAGAAAGATAGAGATCATTGTTGGCAAAATTAATTACAGACCTACACATAGCAGGACATTCCTACGTACTTAGTAATGCTTGATACTTGAAATTCACCTTTGAGGCAGACAATAAAGCCCAACAGAAAGATACATGCTCTACATTTAGGATGTGCCAATAGCACAGATAATTTTAAAACAATCAGGGTCGTTTAGTATCACAATACAAATATGAAATATTCTTTTAATTAAAAGCTGATTTTAGATAATGGGTAAAAATGATTTCTTATGAGATTATGGTGCCACAGTATTAATCATCTGAAATTGCAGTGCATGTTAGAACAACGCAATGACACCTGGGTCCATCTTACTGGGAAGAAAAAATTAAAGAGAAAGGAAACATTGCTAAAAAAAAAAAAAAAAGTATAAAGTGCAATGCGTATTTTTCTAGTACAGAAGCAAATATTTCTTTTTATTAATCTGTTGTAAGCCCGTGCAGCTTTTCCACTGTGCCTATGGTAAGAAGGTGTCAACCGGGACAGCCAGAGGTGTTCTCTATGGAGGCATTGCCTTTTGAAGTCCATCCACCTGAGTGATCATCAGCCTTTGAGAGCTGAGGTATGAGACATGACAAACAGTGCACACGAAGAGTCCATCCAGGACACAGAATGAAGTATGAACATTTGTTTTGATGCCCACTGAAGCAGCCTTCATAACCCACACAGCATGGTGGCTGGCTGGATCAGGCAGCCCAGCACACTCTCCTGGGCTACGCAGTGGGTGCATTCACGCCCATGGGAAAGCAATGCTGAGAGATGGAGGGAGTGTTGACCAGTGCAGCAGCACGGCCTGCTGCAAGAGCACCAGGACAGGGTGAGGCTCCGCTCCTCTCAGCCTTCCTTCATCTTTTCACAGCCAATCACAACACAAATAACGGTCAGCAGCACACAGGCAAGTGAAAAAGACAAAACATAACAAAAAACGCAGCCAGCACATAGTAGCAAGATGATGATTGCAAGAAAACCAATTTGTAAGGCTGTAAGTAGCTATCTGTATGACTGTGCTGCCAGTACAAACCTATGGCCTTTTAAATTGGGGTCTTAAAGTAATCAGCGCAGTTACAAAATTCAGGATGCCTCTGTCTTAGCGCTGTCTTGCTAATGGCTCACTCTGTGACCCCGGGAAGATTATGCAGGGCTTAGCCACTGTAATGGAGCCTGGGAAGGCAGTGCTCAGCTGGAGTAGGCACAGTTGTTCTGGTGGTAATGCTTTCCACTTACAGAGGTTTTATTATTTTTCCTTTCCTTTTGTGATTCTGAGCACTAGCGAGGGTATCTTGCAGGTAAATAAAGGGAAGGAGAAGTCTCTTCCCATCTGGGAAAGGTTCGTATTGGCAGGAGCAGGGAGGAGCTGCTATTTCTCCAGGCATCCATTAATTTCACGGATAGGAAAATGTTTTTTAAAAATTGATCAGGACAATATAGCGCCATAAATGCAGCATCTGGACTTCAGCTGGGAAGTGCAAGCTTTTCATATAGAAAGCAGTACCAGGAGACCCACCTACCAAGGCTGCATTTGTTGTTCAAATGTCATCGTAGCACAGTATGAAAGAGCAAGAAACGAAAGGATTTGGGAGGAAAGAAAAAAAAACCATTAAATATTTAATTAGGTTCAGCTCAGAGCGCTGTAGATGCTCATATTTTTATTCAGTCATACTAAAATGCAGCTGGTGTGAGGGCCTGACTCTATACCAGCCACTGCTGTTTGCCTGCACTCTGTAGACACATTGCACTGGCCAGGCACACATCTGAAATTATCATCTGTCCTGAACTCTCAACCAAGAAAACGTTTCTGCTCTGCCTGAAATGAAATTTATTGGAAGCTCTGATTTTATTAGTGCATTCTGAATTCATCCGATGACCTGATTTATGGTCTGCTTTCTTGGTTCTTTTTTTTCCCCCCCTAAAGCCACAAACAACTATTCCAAGCTCTGCTACTTAAAACCATAACTAAGACCAAGCAGCGAAAGCCACCGACCAGAGCAGGGATGCCATAGGGTGCCCACGCTGAGGTAACATCTGAAAATTCCTCAGACCGCAGCAGGGATGGTGAGATCTCTCTGCCTGAATGGTGCCTCTGAGTCAGCCAGACAGCGATAGCTCCTGTGAGGCTCCAGCTGCTAAAATACTGCAGGGGAATGAAAGCAGAAGAAAATCTACCACATGGATAGGCTGTCCTGAGCATTGGTATGAATTGTCCCATCTATCAACAAAAAAAAGAAGCTTACTACAGGAAAACCTGAATGGCAGATAAGTAAACAAAAGCTCCAGCCCCTTACAGATCTCACTCCCCTTGCTTTGAGAGTCACGGGATGTTTTTCCAAGGAAGAATCCCTCCAACTTGAAAGAAAATGAGCAAAGAATGCCAGTTCTCTATGAAGGCTCTTCTGTAGGATCATACCTGGCTGTAAAAGCTGTTCTGTAACTTTTTCCAGTAGCTGACCTTGCCATTGGCAAAGGCAGCCCATGAGCTAACTGGTTTGCTTCTGTAGCCGTCAGACAGCCATCAGCATGTGTCTATTCCTGCACAAAAATGGACGGCTGCCTAGTAAGAGAAGAAAGGTGGCAATTGGCTTTTAATGTGGGTCACTTTAAGCACAGCCTTATTTCTCAACTCTTTGATTTACAATGCTGGTCCCACATGAGGAAAAAAAAAAATAATCAAAAGTATACCGGAGCAGATGAATCATAAAAGCAATGCACACGCTAGCTGTGCTCCCCTTTCTGTGCAATGAATATCCATGCGATTACTCTGATTTCCTCTGGAATACATATTGGTCAATTAACAGCTTGAGATTCTTTTTGTTACGGACTAATGACAAATTTTTATAATCAGGCCGTGCTGGATAACCATGAATGGCTATTAGTCACAGGTTATTGTGCCTGGCCAACGATTAGGTGAGCGAGAAGCACTTCCAATATTAATGCCATGCGTGAGAATTGATTTCTGTCAAGGCTTGTGCGTGCAGCTCTCACATTCAGTCTCTGCCACTGCTAGCACAGGTGAAATACTGACTCTATTGAATGCAACGGCAGAGCTGCATGGGGCCAGGCCCTCACCTTTAATCACTTAGATGCTCCCAGGAAGCAAATGGCAAGGTGTGAGCAAGGCCTCAGCAAGATGGGTGCACACCTGCAGGAAGGCATTTTCCGTACAGTGACAGGACCCTCCTTAGCAGGGGTTGGACTTGATGACCTCCAGAGGTGCCTTCCAACCCCTACAATACTGTGATTCTTTGACAGAATCTCATCACCAGCTCTGTCCATACACGATGGAAAAGGAGACAAGGACTTCAGAGTAAGTGCAAATGGCCTGCTCTTCCTACTTTTCAGAGGGAGTTCCAGCAAGTCCTGCAATGGCAGCTGGGCAAGCTTGCTTAGGCCAGCCAACTTTTTTGCATGTGCAGGGATGGCGATGCCCCTGGACCACAGTGTGCGGTTGTATGTTTTCCTGGTGCTAAATTTCCTGGGAAAGTCCATGATGTGTTACACTGAGCCATGGCACTGGGCTCCAGATGCTGAGCTCTCAGGCACATTGTGCTCCCTGAGCCTGTGGGGAGCAGATCGTGGTAACAGAAGCAGAAGCAGACATTTTATGGTATTTTTCACTTCCATTTATAACAGCCCAGGTAAAGAGCATCAAAATACCAAAATCTACTGAAGGAAATCTACTCTGCAATTCAGGAAATCACTGAGCAGAACTGAGAACCAGAGCTGAAAGACGGTAAAAATGATTACTCATCCTTAAAATCCTTCCTAGGAGAGCTTTCAGATTAGGCAGATCTCGCACTAAGGTGAAGGCTTCCTTCTCCCCAGACTAAGATGAGTTTGCATAGCCAACTACTATTTTTATTGCAGCACTTACTTCTCTCTGACACGCACAGAGTGCACATCTCAAACAGCCCTTCGTTGTTCAGATCCTGGAGGATATGGGCAGATCCTAATGCACAACGCACCCCTCTCCATGCAAGTCTTTCATCTGAAGTGCCACGGCGATCAAAGGCAAGGTTACACAGCATGCAACACACTGAGAGAAAGTCACATGGGATTTCAGAGCTGCTTCATTGCTGGATGGGTAGCTCAGAAAGCACTTGCAAATGAAATTTTACTACATGTTATATATTCCATATTACAAGCGTTCCTTGCTGGTTCCTGCTGCATCAGTTAAACTGCAGTGCTTGGGGAAGAGGCTGCATTTTCTCCTCCATGGGGACGACCCCTCCAGACAGAATTTCTCCCCATCATCTGAGGGAGGGGATGGCCCACAATGGGCTCTAACTGCATGAGATATTCCAAACCGGGAGACACGGAGTATCATGTAGGACACAAACTAAGATCAGTTCCCAAAAATACACTTTTTGTCACATTTCAGACTACAACCACTTAGAAAACCTGTCATTGCAGTTTGATGGGGGAGGAGTAAATATCTGCCCTGAAACTGGTTGACAGAACGGACAGTTTTATGATGTTGCCTTCTAACAATAACTTGCACAAGTGCCACACAGTTAACAGTGTCAGCAGTTTCTATCTAAATCCAATACTGCATTTTTTATGGTCCTCCCTGTGCTCTCTAAAACAGTTCCACTTGTCCTGCCCAGGATCACAACTAACGCGCCTTGAAGCCTCATATGTTTTTCTTAAACTCCTGCCAACAAAGCCTTCTCCCCACTCTCCTGCTTCCCTGGATATTTTAGCCCCACTCCTCTCTGCTTCACATTCAAGGTCAAGCCAGGGGCAGAGGAGCCCCACTCCAAACAGTCTGCCTTCCTTGCATCACCCGATCTCACCTCCAAGCCCATCAGCATGAATCACAAGACAGACTTCCCTGGGGATGGTTTCATTTTATCTTTCCAATCTAGCATGGGCTCCTCCATCCCATGGATGTCACTGGGATGTTCACATTTGCAACTCTGAACATTTCTCACAGACACCCATCAAATACCCATAAGTAGCTTTGGAATACCCATCAAATACCCATACATTTCTTTAGAAGAAAGTCCCACACTGAACCAGGAACATGGAAGCAAGTCTGGAAAACCAGTAGCAACTGGCATGAGATACATGTCTGAATGCCACTCATGCCTCTGAAAATCCTCTCAGCTGTTAGGTGCATTTAATCCTCACTATCCTCACTCTGTTCAGACATTAACAAAGACGCCAGCTGTGATGTGTAGGCACAGGGAAGAACCATGGCACCTCTGGACAGCATGCCCCTAATTCCAACCTGACAATGCTATAAATGCCAGCTAGCTAAAACCTTGAGATGAAGACAGGGTTTCAACCAATTACCTCAGTCCTTTATGTCCACAATATCTGACTTAAGTATTTCTGAACTACCAAAGCTGCAGAATGCATTTTCATTTGGGGGTTTTATTTTCCTAGTTGGATTGCTTTGCTGTTCGGGCTGCTGTTTTTAAATAAAGCAATTCTGGAATATTCATCACAGAATTGCAGGGGTTGGAAGGGACCTCTGGAGATCACTGAGCCCAACCTCCTGCTAAAGCAGGTTCCCTGCAATAGGTTGCACAGGAAAAGGTCTGTACAGGTACTGAATATCTCAGAGAAGGAGACTCCACCACCTCTCTGAGCAACCAGCGCTTTCTTACCGTAATGCTATAATGAGATGGAAAGTACAGTGATAGCAGCAGAGCAGCACAATCCTAGACTGCAGCAAATGAGAACAAGCCCAAATAAACCAGCTGTGGACACAAAAACAAATGAAGAAAAAAAAACTTTTTACCTTCAGAAGGCCTCAGGTAGGCAGGGATCTCCAGTGAGATGCCTTTGCCTCCACTGCCAGCCCTTAAATGAGGTCCGGGAAGGGGTGGATCCTGGCTGCACCCCTTCCAGTCACTCAGCTGCATTGCATTACATTGCATGCACCTGAGCTCCCCTGGGTTGGCCCTGCCTTCCCACCAGGTGTTCCATCACTGGTTCAAGCTGTGACTTAGCATTTCAGCTGCAGTCACTCTCACAGTAAAGTTCTTACCCGTGTTTAACTTAACAAGTCAATGTGGATTTTGTCCCCAAGAATATTACAAAAGTTGATATGAAATGCACCAGTATGAACTCAGTTTCTGTCTAATTTAATAAATTTATGTGAGCCAATTGGCAATATATATATATATTTTAATTAACCTTGGAGGTTAAATGGAAGTTTACTAAAATCAGAACATGTTAAATGAATAATTTCTCTTGGCCTCTTTCAGGAAGTCTCTATCTTAACCCAATAATCAGTTCAGCTGCAAAGAGATCAATAAGGTCTTTCAATTCTATGAGTAGAAGGCATGCATTAAAAAGTTGGTAACAAACGTGATAGACTGCAGAAGCTATTGCATCCTTTTATGTTGGTTTTTTTTTTTTGACACTAAATCTATCTGCTAAAAAATCCTGAGAAAAGGTTACTGCCCATACACTAATGTTGCCAAATGGAATAATTTGTTAGCATTGCCTGAGAAGATTTCCTGGCACTTGGCCCTAAATACAAGTCCTGTGTGTTAAATCCTCATTACAAAAGAAGTCATAGTTTTAATCATGAAACCAAAAATAGCCTCAGACACCAAATAGTGCTGGGTCTTCCCATCCCATAAACAGACAAAGCACGTTATCACTCCCTAGACTGTAAAATCCCAGTTCAGAATCTGCCCCTTTGTCATTAGACTCCCGGTCAAGCAGCCCACCAGCTACAACACACACAGCCCACAGCCCTGGGCCACCCCCACCAGGAACATCTCTGCAGAGCCACCATCACATTTCCGTCAATCTCTTAAGCCAAACGTGCAAAGAGGAGTGAGTTTGTAATGTCAGAGCACCTGCAGCAGCACTCCGGAGCTGAGCTGCATCGCTCCCAGTGGAGCAGCAAGCAGCTGTACAGCCATCGCAGGAGGCACAGCTAATGTGCGAGAAGAGCTTCACGTCACAGAACCCCCTCCATGGATTTAAATCCTCAGAGAGAAGAGCCTCGGCTTTTTCCCATGATATTTCTGCAGAACAGAAATCACCTGGTAAATGACATCTGGTCATGTAAGGGATTTACCAGCACTTGGGTTCTCATCACTGTCTCAGAGCTTCCTTGGTGGCCCCATTTTGTTCCTGTTAGGTAAACAAGACTGGCATGCAGAAAAGCTCTCCAAGTAAAGCGCTTTATATTAGGTGCCCGACTGAAATAAGCATTTCAATTACATTCATTAAGGAAGTTATTACTTGTTAATTGAATAGCAACAGACTGCTAAGGATCACTTATTGAGGTCTAATAAGTATGTAAGAGCAAATTCTACTCTTCATGTAATTCCATCAGCAATAAACTAGAGTAATTAGCTTCTTACTAACAAACTTCAATTGTGGGGAATGTTGAGGCAGATAATTGGCACTTAGGAAGATACCTATAGTAAGTTAGTGCTGTATCAATTAGCATACTTACTAAATGTCAGTTTAAACTCTGAACAAATAATTGATACCAATGTGTGGTGGGTTACTTGGCTAAATGCTATTTAAATGCTTAACCTGTCATAATCAGAGAAAATAAAACAAGCCCTCTGACTGTGCTATTCCAAAATTCCTATAGGTGCCTCATTACCAGGTGTAAAACCTACGGGCTACAGGCAACCACCACCAGTAAGGACACCGGGGTGCTGGCTACACACAGACACACGTGAGTGACTGAAGACGTTCTCTTGCCTGCTCAGGAGCCTGCCCTGACACCTCACTGCCTCACACTGTGTGCAGGTGATTCAGCACTAAATTTCATGGAGCGGTACTTCTGGAGGGCTGTGAGCCATCCCAGGACCACCACGGCCCCAATTCTTGCTCTTCAGCAGAACCACCCAAAGACCTCAGTCCCCTTCCAGTTCAATCAAATTGAAGTTTGTGCCTCATGATGGGGAAGCTTCATTTCATAAAGACTCTGAGGCACCAAAGCAGTCCCTGCCTTACCCAAAGGTGACTCAGAAAGCTCACAGCAGCTCTGGGATCAAGGCCTTCTGCAGGAAGCAGCACACATGAGGTATCTTCCTATGGCACTTGGGCTCCATAACCGATTTGAGCTGATGGAAGGAGGTGAACACCAGTGACTGTCTGGTGAAAACAAGTAGCAGCAGAATCGACCCTTCATGTCTGTAATTTTATCACAGCTCTGCGTCCTTCGCCAAATATTTTCCAGATGTTCTGGAAAGGCTCTGCCTCCCTGTTTGAAATGGAAATGCCTCTGCTTTCTGACTCAATGTGCAGTTTCGCTGCCAGAAATAAAGTATTTTGCAGTGGCACAGAGTGTATGAAGGACTTTTGTTTGTGGGCAGATCTCGAGCCCTCGCTCCCAACAGTGACCACGGAAGCAGTAGTTGAAGGGGAAGGAAAGAAAGCCACACTTCAGGGAGGACATCACCCCGGTGGCAGAAGGAATGGATGGGAGCTGCAGTGCAGGTGTCTGGAGAGGGATGGAGGCACATATGAGGTGGGATGCTGCCAGAGTAGAACCGAGGCAGGAGAAGGGAAGGCAAGTGAGAATGCCAGGTGGGACATGCTGGGATGTGGGGCAGATGGGAGGGAAGCAAGGAGCACACAGAACTGGGGTCTGGGAGCCTGCGAGAGGAGAGCAGGGAAGGAGGAAGCTGCTGGCAGGGCAATGCTTGTCATTTTAAGGGGATCTCTGCAAATCAATTTTAGAAACTTCTATATTAAAACAGATTCTCCCCTCCCCCGTCTCCACACAAACAAATACACACGGATCCATCATGTGGAAATACTTCAGACTCATCTATTTTAAAAAATTGACAGCATATCGCTGTCAGCTAGGAGTGTGATTTTTTTTTTCAGCTATGCCAGCAAAAGCCCTAATGTAGACACAGCTGTAATATGAGTAAAAGGGGGAAAAAAAAAGTTTATTTTTGCCAATACAGCTTCTTTTGCTCAGGCAAGTGATACAAGCTATATTTTTTGCAGGCTTTTTCCTACTGTAAGCTTCTGCAGAGTGACTGCACTGTCACAGCAGCCTTGCCTGAATAACTAGGGTGGAAAAAAGTGTCCACAAGGCCTTAAATTGTGCCGGAGAAAGGACAGCGCCTAGCACTGTGAAATCCTGTTAGTGCCTGGAGTAGCAGGTATGGGTGCAATATAGCTACATAATAATAATGAATTCTCAACTTCTTCCCAGCCCCGGAAGAATGACAGTCGAATCCTTCTCACCCCCAGCCTTTTCAAACAAGCAGCTCCAACCCACTGCAGCGTTACGGGTAATCAATGGCTGCTTAGAGTAAATCATATCTCAAAATTTAGAGCTGGCTCCTCGTCCACGGAAGCCTCAGGAAGTTGAGAAGTGTGGGAAGGACTTTTCTGTTCTGAATGAATGGAAAAAAAATCAAATATTTGGAGGAAAGGCAGTCTCAAATAATAAATAATGCAAAAACTCCAATATACCTTTTAAAGCTTCAGTGCCCTTATAATTTAATGTTTAAATGCTATGCTGTTCCTTTGGAAGCCTTTTCTATCTCACCGCTGATGATGGTCTGTCTTCTCAGACACTTGAATAATGTCTCTCTTCCTCTTCTAACATCTTCCTTGACTACCCCTCATGCATAGTAATGCTAATAATCGTGCAGCTTTCAGTGACATTTTTCTTCCTTTAAATGAATGCCTGGTTTTATGCAGGGCTGCTCTGCTCAGCGCCTCATCTCCTGCACACCTCCTTCCCTGCACAGCATACCTGTGTACATACAAATGTCTATTTACTGCTGCCCATTATGAGCCGCTCATGTTCCATTTAGCGGTATGCAGAAGAATCAAGCTAATTGATTACTTATATTGAATAAATTGTGGCGAAGCACTAATGATGCAGTCAAGATTAGCTCGCTATTATGATGAATACTGTACATATATATATGTAAGCATAATCCCTCTTGAAAGAACTTAATCATTTTCATCATTAGATAGGGACGTTTTGCATCTGAAAAGGAGTCGATAGCCAGCACTGACACAGCAGATAGCGCCACGTGCAGCCATGCAGAAGGACACCTTCTGTACGACCTGATCGGCATGAAGTTTTACAGTTCTTTTCTCAGAGATGTATTCAGATTCATTCAATCACCTCCTAAATGTAATAATGTAAATATGGACGATAGATAAGTACTAAGCCCATTTGTCAAGGAGAACCAGGAAATTCATCTCAGGTCCTGAATGAAGGAAGGACCAGACATGCAAGTAGAATCCGATATGTAACTGTTAGTCTGGTCCTTTCACTAGCAGGGAACACACAAATGTGCTTTGTGCTTCTAAGTTATTTTTAAGCACCTTCACGGCCATCATTAAATGTTAAAAGGATCTTGTATCTTTAGGAGAGGGCACAGTTGAAGATCCTGGCTGTTTCCAGAGCTTCCTGAAATAGACATCCTCACGTGTAAATGGCCAGTATAGAATTTCAAATGCGTTTTATATAAATAATTCTGGTAGGAACCCTGGACTAAAATCATTCTGATGGCTCTGATACAACTGCACAGTTGGTCTATGAACGTGCAGCCGTTGCAAAGAGCAATCACACACATCCGAGCACTATTCCAGCAGTAGTTAACAAAGAAACCATCACCACACCAGCCTGCTCTATCCCTGCCCTCCTGCCTACCCACCCAGTTCTGCTACCGCACTCTGTATTACCACTGTAAAATCCAGAGAGAATTTTCCTGCTTAAACACAGTCTCAAAATAAAGTCCTACCCCACACTCTCAGGAACAGTCACACGCTATTAAGCATAAGAAGCAAATTATAAGCAAGTGCTTAAAATAAAGGTGAAACACGCAGACATCTTCAGAACTTTAAACATGATTACAGCAAGTGCCATCGTTTGCTTTTCCTTCGAATTGATGTTAACAAGTAAAGCATTTTACTTGTCTTTGTTTTCTGGGGAAACATAAATACTGCATAAAATACATCTCCTTGCCAGCTAAGCTTTGTCTACAGGATGGCAGCTTGTTCTAACTATGTGTATACTTTCCAAGAGTTGAAAGCTCGATGGCTGAGCACGAACACTTTGGGATGCTATATACATGTGAAATGTGTTTTTCATTAAGTACTTGAGAAAACCTTCAATGTCTCAGATTGCCTGAAGATCTGCAGCACAGCTCAGCAGAATGTAGTTCCAACAAGGACTGCACAAAACACCTGACATGCCATCGGAGCTAACACGCTGGTATAAGTAGCAGCTTCTGAAGAGACTTAGAGCCACCTTTCCCTTGGTAAGGAATGACTGCGGCAGACACCTCGCAAGAGGTTCCTAAAAGCACCCTTGTCTATCCAAGATGCTAACGCATCACTAAGGAGATCCAGGAACATCCTGCTTAGGGCTTCCAGTTGTTCCGGCTCCCCTAACTGTGCCCACAGAAGCACCTCTTGCTCAGGGGCCGAGCAGCTGCTCACAGCCCTGCAGACCTCTTCAACAAGGTGCCTCAGGCCTCAGTGCTACAACACCATCCTTCCCAGTGCTGGGCTCCCAGTGGC
>PPHD01006836.1:8138-23948 GCA_002909625.1 Bambusicola thoracicus
GAAAGTTAGAAAACTTTCTTATTTTCTCACATCTGGGCAAAATTTGTGACTGTATTAAAAAAAAGCTAAAGGTAGTTTGATCTGAACTTTGTTTGGTATCTTTTGGTATCTCAGTTTGGTCCACTAGGTGTAGTGTTATTTTCTTCAGAGATCCAGCCTGCTAGCATAAGTTCATGTTTTTATACTGCTTCCAGCAAAGCATTTTACCCTAAACCCAAGGAGGAAGGCATAACTACCGATGTNAGCTAAAGGTAGTTTGATCTGAACTTTGTTTGGTATCTTTTGGTATCTCAGTTTGGTCCACTAGGTGTAGTGTTATTTTCTTCAGAGATCCAGCCTGCTAGCATAAGTTCATGTTTTTATACTGCTTCCAGCAAAGCATTTTACCCTAAACCCAAGGAGGAAGGCATAACTACCGATGTCTTCAGAATTCACAGAAAATGACAGCAAAATCACAATACTGTGCCAGCAGTGGAGAATTATGTATCATTAAAATGATATAAAAACCATTCATTAAATAGTGAGCCAGTCTCAGGTGGTTGTAATTTCAGGTTACTCCCCATCACACCTGTAATTCTTAGTAGGATTTCAATGACTTGTAGAGGTATGGCAGCTACAGACAAATTTCTTGGTGCTAAAATAATATAAACATCTTCTCAGTGCATATCTGAAAATGCCCAGGTCCTGTGCTTGCATATTATGAACTTACAGCAATTCTTTACAGCACCCAAGTCTTTTTATGTCCTGAGTGCACTCATGTCATGCTAAATACTACAGACAGAGCTATAATACTCACCATTATACAAATAAGTATATTACTCCAAAACTGGACATCAGTTCAGTGTTAAAGTAAACCTGACACTATGTGTATTTATTTCTCTATGTATTAATGTTGAAAAATCTTTTCCTGAGTTAGTGATTAATCTTTTGATATTCCAGCATTAATTTTGACTTTCACTTGACATTAAAAATGTTGATATATTAACTGCATGAAAGATTAAAATCCAATTATTTGTTTGGGACAGCAAATTAACATTTCGATAAAGAGGAATCATGCACAAGCAGCTGCTTTTCAAATGTTTAATTTCAGTGATTTCCTGTTGGCAAGCACTTAAAACAGGTACTCAACAGGTCAGTAGAATATTAGAGGAACTTTTTCTCTTCTATTAAGCTATTTCTGTCTCCATCTTCATGGCCAGAATGAAAATCAGGAGAGTAATAGAAGTTTGCCTATCACTTTTATCCTTGGGCTGCCAGAGGAATATAGAGGCAGACATTACATGGGAGAATCACAACAAATCCTCATAATTCTCCACAGATACAAATAATTCAGTATGGTGACAGCTGAAAGAAAAATGGTCTCTAAAGAAAACCTTGGATGTCTGCATGTTTGGGTGGGTATGTTTTACTTTCTTAACCTTTTCAAGAGTTCATTTTTATGTAAATCTTTTATTTCTGTATCAAGAGGCTCAAACAAATGCTGAATAACATCAGAACACTAAATGAATTGCTTTATCACATCTTTCTAGAGCCATAAATACCCTTTGGTCCAGGCAAAGTAGTCAAATCTGCCTTTATTTCAGGCAGCCATCAAAAATGTCTTGACACTTATGTCACATTTCTGTTCCCTAATATGCAAGTATACCTAACACGCTACCTGTTTCTGAGAGAATGAAGACTGGGCCTGCGTAGCATGGCAGCTGGAGGCCAAGTGACCTACAGCCTCCAGCACAGGGCTCCGTACTTCTGTCCATTAAAGCAACTCTCCCTCTTTGTGTGGGGCTGACTTCCAAATTAGAACACTTAGCTCTACATATGAACTAACTGGCAAAGCCTCTTCTCTATCAGCGCAAAACTGAGCTAGAAGTCAACTCACTAAATATTGATACCTTGTGCCATTTCTAATGCTCATGTGTAGTTAAGGCCTAGAGGGCGTGGGGTCTGTGAGAGACAGGCAAATGCCTTACTTCATCTCAAGTGACAGGTAAAGCCTATTTTTAGTAATGTGAATTAAGCCATTAATTATCCCAGTCAGTGGTGGCTTTGGACTGATTTGGTTCTCTCTAACGAAGCCTGCATTGGTGAGCCAGATTATTACCTGGGGGGCTTCCCTGCCTAGACTCACTACATCTGCACTGACCATAGCAGTTGTTCAGACAGAATGCATGCATTAGCTAAATTACACCTTTCAGGTATCCAAAGGTAGGTGTCTTAATGTACATTGAATCTCATACTTAATGAGGTTGCTCTGAGTGAGACAGTATCTGCTGTTCTTCCAGGATTAGGAGGTCAGCTCTCCTGGAAACAGTAAAGTCTATTAACATCCTAATGTTACGCATAGGAATTGTAATGATACTTTTATGACAAGTTAAAAAATTCACTGTAATTTCTGCTTGTTCTGGAACCCTCTAAAGCTCATGGGGGTTCTCTGAACCTCTGTTCAAGAATCAAGAGTTATAAAGTCTTTCTTTTTTTAATGCCTGTAGATGAATATGAGAAGACATAATTAAATTGCAATTAAAGCATAATAAGTGCAGGAGGGAGAGCAGGAGAGTGTAGGAGGCCTAAACTGTTGCATGATTTCTTAGTCCTTTGTAAGCAGTTCTGTAAAAGTATCACAATTCTTGTGGTCCATTTTGATGGCTGTCCTATTTTCAGCTGAGGCAATGTTACCAACACAGAGATGTTTTGGTTGTTGTTGATGGATAAGAGCATTCCCAGGGCTGGGATAGGATGCTCTGTGGGAAAGAGCCACTGCCACTATGGTATAGCAGCAAGACAGCTGGCCTGAATTAGGCCAGGGGGTATTCCCATACCACCTGCCATCACGTAGAAGGTCATAGAACTGTGGAGATTTGGCAAAGGGCAGGTAATGCTCAGAGATTTACTGAGTGAAAAGTGGTGGGTGATGAGATGTTGCACTTTTAGCAGAGTGTTGGTTGGCAGGCAGTTGTATTGTTAGCTAAACTTTAGTTAGTGTGTGGCAAGTAATTGCATTTCATATATATACATATATACACATATTCTGTTTCCATTTCTCTCCCTCATCCCACCTGTGAAGTGTGAGTGACTGGCTCTGTGGTGCTTAGCTGGCTGCCAGGTTAAACCACAAGCTGATTCCCATTCTCTGATCTTCCACAGATGACTACTGGGATGTGGTCTGGTGGATCAAGGCTGAGGTGAGGCTCAGTGTAACTGAGATAAAATTAGATTTAAGACAAGGATTTTGCTGGGAGCAGTAAGGGCTGAAGAGGTTCACTTATTCCTGGATTCTGCAAGGATTTAAATGCTAGGATGAGCACAGTTATAATCTGTACATAGATCAGGCCACAGAGCTGAGGTTAAGATCAGTTTTATAGGCAGAGTTAGAAACAGGAGCAAGACTGTGACCCTATGTCAGTGTTGTGATCCAACTCAGCATTAACTCAGCATTAACTCAGCGCCACACAGCCATTCTCTCACTCTCCCCTGGTGGGATGGGGGAGAGCTCTGGAAAGGTAAAATGTGAGAACTTGTGGGTTGAGATAGAAGCATTTCAGTAGGCAAAACAAAAGCTGGATGCACAATCAAAGAAAAAACAAGGAATTTATTTGCTGCTTCCCATTGGCAGGCAGGTGTTCAGCCATCTACATGAATGCAGGGTTCCTCATGTGTAATGGTTTCTCAGGAAGATAAATGTCATCACTACGAATGTCCCCAATTCCTCCTTCTTTACCTCAGTATCATTGCTGAGCATGATGCCATATGGTATGAGTTATCCCTCTGATCAATCTGGATCAGCCGTCCTGGCTGTGCCCCCTCCTAGATCCTTGTGCACCCCCAGCTCCTCTCCGGCAGTGTGAGAAGCAGAAAAGATCTTGGCTCTGAGCCTCACTGCTCTGCAATAACTAAAATACTGGTGTCTCAACACTACTATTTTCATCAAAAATCAAAAACTCAGCATCAAACCAAGCCTCCATGAAGAAAATTAACTCTACCTCAGCCAAAACCGTGCCAATCAGAACAGATGGAATATTACAAGGAATGATGCTGCAGACATCTTATCATTTACAATTAGTTCTGGGCAGAGTTTGTGATGTTATTGTTAAGACTAAGATAAATGAAATACTGACATAAAGAATAAGGCTGGAAAGAATGGAAGAAAACCATCAACTGTTGAATAATGCAATCTGGAAGTCTATATTATTGCTCATTCTGATTTAGGTCAGGGTCCTTTATCTAAAATGGACATTGCTTACTCAACTCACTTTTATTAAAAAAAAAACATATTTATGGTTAAAGAAAGGGAAGAAATTCCCCTAAGTCTAAGAAGGGCAGGAAAGGATTGCTTATGGCAGAAGTCAATAAAATTCGCAGGTTCTTTAGTAAAGAGAACAGTTAGCAAATCCACAAAACCATGCACATATATACAAACACAGACGCAAACCTCTGGTTCTGCACAACATCAACTTTGACTTCACTTTTAAGGCCTGTACAAAACAGCACAATAATTCCAGGATTCCTTTCTCTCATTTGCCAAACATTACCTTAGCTGTTGAGAAAAGTGTGGAGAAAGTGAGAGGAGGCATAGTTTGAGATGATTTTTAAGGATAGATTGGCTGATGTAAAAAGACATATGAGTGTCTCTGATTAAGGATTAGAGAATGGGTTTTGGAAAATAAGAAGAACTGAGACTTCTCTTGGATGGTATTGTGCACCTCTGAAGAATGTGTTGTTATGTGGATGGTTGCAAATGGTTGGACTGGATGATCTTAGAGGTCTTTTCCAACCTTGGCAATTCCGTGATTCTGTGTCAACTGTGAAACAACCACTTTCTTGAGCTGGTGACTCCTGTGCTAAACTGCACAGGTTGAGTTGGAGTGAGGCTGAGGGAAACCAAAAAAGATGTCAGATCTTAAATCTGTGGTAGTATGGAGAAGAATCCCAGAAGAAAAGTAAAGTTCCAGTACTGCCTGAATTCGGTCATTTGAGATTTTGAGGTCAAGTCCTAATCTATGCCCTTAACAACATTCTGTGTACTCCAGGCATGGATTATTCATTTCATTTTCTCACACTATGGAAAACATGACAAAAATAATCTCTTATTCCACATTTTCAAATTCTTAGAATGTATCACTGAGATTTTCTCATGAAGATTGTGAACTATCCTTCTCCATTTCAGGTTACTTTCTAACCTGCTAGCACCTTCAGACATTTTCTAAACACTGTTGTTCCCTGGATATTAGGAAAATAGGAATCATGAGTCACTCCTTCAAAATTAAGTTTGCTGTCTCCCCTCACCTTTGGACAACATTTACTGGTCAGAGCTATCTGTGGTAGTAAAAGACAAACTTGCAGCACTCAAGTATGACCTTAAACAGTTAAATATATTTACTAGTTATTTATCATAATTCATAAATCACGTATCTGATGTGTCAGATGGAAGTATGTGACTTGATAGACATAAAACTGAGAAAGAGTTAAAGACCTATAAATGCTACTACTAACAATAAATAATTGGGTAGAAATTACTCGATGCAAGTTTATATGCGTTTAACATTCTTTTACAGAAAAATTATGATGAAACTCTAGCTACCATCTCATTTCCGCTCGTCATATTAACTCCTTTCTTCAGACCGAAGTGCACTATAGGTGGTTTTGGTTTTTTTATTCTTTGTTTAGCACTTATGGTGAATGGGACTGGAATTAAGTCTGTGTGAACATGAATAAGAATTAAATGTCATATTTCACTCAGAGGTACAGGTAAAATTGACAGATGCTCAGGATTTATGCAGCATTTTCTAGGAAGTGGCTTATTAGAAGTATATCTATAAAAGATTTTTACAAAGACTGTCAGTTTTGGAAAAGCTTCTAAACTAATCCAGCAGATGTACTGATATGCTCCTCAAATGCTGTGAATAGACAAGAAACCGGACTATGTTGTACTTGAAGAGAGATTTAGCTTTGTACCATTGCAAACTGCTTAGAAATTCTGATGTCATGTGTACCAGAGGGAAAATCAAGGCAGAAGTTTTAACAGTCTCATAAACTAAGTCTCTGCCATCCTTTGCATTGCAGGCCACTAGCCATGCATGTACAATAAAAGTTTCCAAGGTCTCAGTGCAGAGATGTGTCACTAGATAGAGTATAATTTTAAAGATTGTAAATGTATTCCTGAAGGAAGAAACTATCTATTTCCCCAGACTTGTTGGCAGGATTCGACTGACTTTAGCACTGTATATATATTGTAAAAATCCACTGCAAAATATTCAAGAGTGTTCCACAGAGAACATCAAATAGGATATTTTTCTTAAACATATGGCAGAAAGCATATTAACATGAGTAACTTCTATGACATTTCCCCCTCCTCTCATCTTCAGTGTTGCTGTGAGGCAAATATAAAGTGTAAGTGATGATCTGGAAGAAGAAAAGAGACAAGTAGGAGCTGAAAATCAAGGCTGGAATTCAAAATCAAATGGTTCCTGAGGCCCAGACTTCTCAAACTGGCAATTGCATTTCAATAGCTCTTGCAGTAAAACATCTAAAAATTGTGAATGTCCTAAATCAACTGATGAAGTCATGAAGTCATATATAATTAATCTACTAATGAAATTCTTGTGACTGGGACTTGTAACATTACTATCTCTACCACAGAGCTGCTTGGGTAAATTATGTAACTGCAGTGTACCTGAGATCATTGAATGCAAAATTAGAATAACAGTGCCTCATTTCTGTATTATATTTAATCATAAGAAATTTGGAAGAAAATGGGTCTACCAATGGCAGAGGATACCTCAGATCATCTGTGTCCACTGCCAACAACAGAGCTGTCCAGACATAGCTGCAGTTCTGCAATATTAAAAATAGATGTGAACGCGGCTAAATGTAAGGAGGAGTTTCCATCCTCTCTGACAGTCTACTCTTTGCAGTGTTCCTGGGAGGCCCAATCCAGCTGTCAACAAAATTAGCAAAAGTAATTTCATTTTTAAAAAATAATAATAAATAAAGTACAAGACAAAGCAGATAGCAGATTGGCTTCCTCAGTCATCCAGTGTCAGCAACATGATAAACCTGAACTCCAAATTATATCCATGCATTGATCTGTAGGTCATTTCATACATCATGAGTAAGCATTAGAGGAAACCTGATAGGGAAATGCAGCAGGTTTTGCATCACTAAAACCTTAGTAGTTGAACTCCTGAAAAAGAGAGATCAAAACTCCAAGATGCTTCTTCAACTTTGTTTCTTTGTTTAATTAAAACCTCAGATGCACCAGGCAGTAGTTCCACTGACGTTCCTTGCTGTCATTTCTGCTCTTCTCCTTAGCCGGAAGCCCAGTGTCATGCCCCAAATCCATGCTGACTACATGGGCTCCTGCAGTTTGTGAATTAGAGCACTCAGATTGGGACCGAGCATCTCAGACCTTGTGTCAGGTTGATGCGATTTCATAGATGAGCTGGCAAGATGATTTTTTTACACAAAAGGCAAACAGCCAACCATATATCAGCTGCACAGAGCTTCAAGAACTAATAAATGTGCTATGAATTAACACCTGCAATTTTGAAAAAAAAAAAAAAAAAAAAAAGGCTAGAAAGCAAATAGTAAAAATCAATGATTATAGTGAACTTTTCCCAGGGTTATGATATTCTTGGTCGCAAGTGCATAAACTGAAATACTTGTTTAAATGGTAAGTTCTGCTTTTCAGCTGTGCTATTAGCATGTTTCTCTGCTGAAGTTTTCAGGCTCAAAGAGTGCTGAGATTTCTAGTTTGGGCTTTCATAACCAGAATATAGTTGATCTCATTGAAGCTGACAGCAGAGAGACTAAGCGGATCCTACAAGTAATTTCAAAAGACAAAAAAAAGTCAGGCAGCATTCAGCTTCAAAAAGTTAATGGTCCTGCAGGCTGAGATCTTAATGCAACAAGGAGACAGTCAAATTATCATCTCAACAAGACCCAGAGAGTGTGACACACTCGAGTATTATCATATAGACTGAACAGTCCAATCCAGGTAGGCAGATGAAGCAGAGCCTTCTTGATCACTTACGAAAAGGTCTGAGGTGTGGTAGTCAAATGCTGGGAGTAATTTCAGAATGAGTTGTCACTGCTCAGCGACAGTGCCGAGACAGGCATTGTCACACAATCAGTGAGTGGAGAAACATGAAAAAGAATTGCAAAAAGATGTTTTTTCCAGTTTTTATGATTTTTGTTTGTAGCACCTTGCTGTGCCAGGATCCGGCTGCATTGCCCACTAAGTTTGATCATTTGTGAGCTTTTGTATTTCTTATACATTAAAAGTTACAAAGCTGTTTAATGTGATTTCATCTTTGAGCTGTAATGAAAACTGGAAATCACATTACACAGACAGTGTCAACAGTGCATTTTTTATAAATATTGCTATCAACTATGTAGATTCCCCCTTAACTCTGCCCTCCTGTGGCCCCATCGAGAGTACTGCATCCAGTCTAGTCCTGGGGCCCCCAACACAAGAAGGATGTGGAGCAGGTCCAGAGGAGGGCCACGAAGATAATTAGTGGGCTGGAGCACCTCTCCTGTGGAAGACAGGCTGAGGGAGATGGGTTTGTTCAGTCTGGGGAAGAGAAGGCTTTGGGGAGAGCTTGTTGCAGCCTTCCAGTACGAAGGGAGCTTGTAAGTAGAAGAGAGCGATTTTTTATATGGTCTAATAGTGAAAGGACAAAGTGGAATGAATTTAAACTTAAAGAGGGGAGATTTAGGTTGGATGTTAGGAAAAAAATCTTTACTCAGAAGTGGTGAGGCACTGGCACGGGCTGCCCAGATGTGGGTACCCCATCCCTGAAGGTGTTCCTGCCCAGGTTGGATGGGGCCCTGGGCAGCCTGAGCTGGTGGGCAGCAACGAGACCATGAAAGCGGGTTGAGACTGTGTGGGCTTTACGGCCCCCTCCAACCTAAGCTATTCTATGGTTCTGTTATATGATTTAGGGCAATTCGTATAGGTAGCATTTGTTGTGGTATTTAAATGAAGTTCCTTAAAACTCTGTCGTACAAAAATAAGAATATAAATGTGTTTAAAATTCTAATTCCATTTAAATGATACTGTAGCCAAGCCCTTTTTAGAAGAATGTGCAATTATCTGTTCAGCAGCAATTCCAGATAGCTATATGTCCCTTTCATTTTAGAGAACTTCTTTACAAATTTTCAATATAATTATTTTCCACTGGACAAGGAAGCATGAAAGTTTAAAATCAGAAGAAGAAAATGACTTAGGATGAGGAACAAGGAATGGAATTCTGAGAGGGCTTTTAATCAACATAAAAGGACTATGTAGTTATGTTTTTCCTCACTCTCATACTTTTTATAAAGCGTGATGCTAATGGAGAATGACAGAGTGCTTTTCACCCACAAGACACCAGATTATTTAGTATACATAATACCATCCAAAAGCAAACCCCAATCACCACATATTTCAAGCTTTTCACATGAGTAGATGGATCGTGTTTTTATTGCAGCCTTCCCTTAAAGAGATCAAGCTCCACAGGTCCAGGACTAATTTGCAAAGAGCGCAAATCAGAAGGCCATTAAGAAGTGAAAAACACATTAATAAGCCTTAACTAGTTTATTGGCCGGTAATCAGGAGAGTCGTGGCCTCGAGCAGCTACAGACTAACTGGCCTAAATTTTTGTGTATTATTCCTCGTGAAATGACAGATGTTGTTTACATCCAGTGTTGGAGGATCCTCCTTGAACACAAACTCAGATCAGGCTGTGACAGACTGATCTGGCACCTCACAGTACTCCACTCCTTTTTAGGCAAGTTCTACTGAAAATAAATGGATTCCCCTCAGTATTCACAAACAATATTAACCCTCAAGTAATTATGCATCTCTCCAAACTTTTAGGGCCTGTGCCAGCATGTGTGAAGAGAATGACAAGAAAGGACCCTTCAAATGAATAACTGTAATTATACAAGTGTTAAGTACATTTTCAATTTCCTAATATGTTCTCCATCATGGCTGTTGTATTCTTCCTGAGAACAAAAGGGAAGCACAGACACACATGCTTACATTTTATAATACATGTGACATAAAGAGTATTGCCTCAGTAGGTGCACGTGGAACATACTGGGACATAGCACCCAGCCAATACGCACTCTAATTTTTGTGTTTGAAGATGTTCAGTACTTCCAAAGAATACTTTGGGGTGCTTGCACATCGACTGTTGTAAATTATAGTTCTAATGGTACCACGGTTTAGGCTTCTCAAGCAAAAATCCATCCTGGATGGTGTTCAACATTTAATTTATCAATTTTGTCCTTACACTAAGCTACAGTCACCTTATTCTGGGCACATACCCCTTCACTTATTCTTCCCATTACTCCATGTAGCCCATTTCCACTGGAGTGCAGTTGAGATGAGCTTACTGTAGAGGAGACACAGGCATTTCTGATCTGCAAAATAAAACAAACAGGACAATGTAAATAGGACTTGTCACAGCCCATTCCCACCCACCAGTGCTCATTTTCCAAATTTCAGTCCTCATTTTCATGCTTATGTATTTTCTTCAGTGGAACCGCACCAATCAGATGCATATATAAATGATACATGCAGAATCTCATTCCAAAATAATGACACCTGCATTCACTAAATGTCACGAAAATTCACTATGGAAATAGTAACATCTCAGCTGAGTAATGCTTCTAGGATGATGACAGGAAACAAAGGCACCTTCTTTGTTCAGAAAATGTCAGATCAGAAAATTTCATCTGTGGAGTTGCTCTGAGCTTGGCTACTTAAAATTGTATTTTCGGGCCTTCTTCTAAAATTTTACACTGAGACTGAGATAATTTATCATTACTGTCCTTCAACTGATGGGAAGATTTCTGCTTAAATATTGTAAAGAACTCACCAACAGATGGATAATACTGCTGCATGATCTAAAACGCAGTGCTAAAAAGTGATAGTTTGACATTTCACTTTAAATAGGATAAGTGAATTTAGTATTGTCAAATTAAGTTTCATGTTTTGTGGATAAAAATCTTCTTCCTCCTTAGAAGCATTTTTTCAAAAGAATAAGAGGATACTATTGACCTGCATGGGAATTGTATTTCCTTTTTTATTAGAAAGCTGAGTTTTCTAAACAAATAAAGTCATTTTGTGCTTACATTATAATACTATTATAATGAAAATCTTGTTTAAAAATAAAAATGTGGTGCTGCTTACTAAAAAATGTCATAGTCTTGCAACTTCTGAAAGGTTTCTTTGAATTATTTACAAAATCAAAACTTGTAAAACAATAAATTCTCAGGAAATTTTTTGAATTCAGTAAGACAGCATTTTCTGTTGGAGAAACTTCTGCAGAAAGCTTTTGAGAAGTTTATAGACTGCAGCCTTTTAAAAGGAATCTAGTAAGAAAGGGAGATGGAAGGGAGGAAGGGGGGAAGGAATGGAGAAAGGGAGAGGAAGGGAGGGAGGAGAGGAGGGAGGGAGGAAGGATGGGAGGAAGGAAAGAAGGGAGGAAGAGAGGGAGAGCCTCCCTACCACAGCCCTTATGTATACACTGTGAAATATTGCTTTTTGGGGGTTGGGTTTTTTGTTTTTGTATCAGTCAGCAGTCTGCCAGATATAAAACCTGTTCTATCTTGGTATTTATATTGCCACAAAATCTGAACATCTCCAACTACTTGAGAGAACCAATTTTCTACCTTGCCTGATTTTTTTTTGAAAATTGCAGGAGAAAGATATTAAAAAGAATGGAGGTTTTTACTGCTTTTAAAATAAACAGAAGTGTAAAACTCACTGAAGGAAAGCAAAATCAGGAGATGGTTGCTTTTTGCCTGTAGTTCTAGAAATCATAAAAATTGTACTTTCCAACCAAAAAGACTATAATATATCACTGCAACTTGTTAATGACCATATCTTAAATTGTTTTGGACATCTTATTCCTTTTCATCACTGTCTCTGGATTGGATTGAGAATACCAAGTACAGTATTGCTTTCTACAGATGCTGGCACAAGATTTCATTGTCAGAGCAAGCCGAGGCAAGATGCCTAACATTTTAATCCTGTGGGCTTTCAGGCATTATACCTGTGCTGTAATGGGCTGTAGACTTGCTCTATTCAGTAGGAAAAGCAGTCGTTTTAGTGATATTAAAAACAAAACAAAAAACAAAAAAACATAAAAAAAAAACACACACAAAACATTGACAATGAACAGAGGGGAAGACAGAGTGAGCTTGTGGCAGAACAAAGATAATTTTTACCATTAGCTGCTTTACAGGTAGACGAGGTTGAGCAAATGGAAGGTCTTGTCCTGCTTTAATAATCTGTTAGTGGGATGAGAATACAAACTAGTATGGTGAGGTTTCCACTGTGGCACGTACATGCAGGCAACAGGACTGACTGCTTAATGTGTATCAAGGATGACAAAACTCAGCAGATATCACAACATTTGCTCCTTTCCCAAATAATAATAAAAGTCTATTGTTTCTTTGCAAACACTTATTCCTTTCTTTTGCAAGAAGCCTGTGCATCAGTGGGGGTTTCCAAGCCAAATCCAGCCGAAGTGTAATATTTGGAAACAACAGGTTTTTTTGGCATTACATTAAGCAGAACTGAAAGAAAGCAGAGAAAGCAAATGAATTTCTCTGAGAATGTTATTTCCAAATACCTTACAAAATAAGGATAGAAAAGAAAGGGGATAGAAACACTTCCTGTGAAATAATGTGCAAAAGGAAAACTGAAGGATGAAGGTTCATCTAATTTCATGAGAAATAAATATTTGTGCATTGTGGTAAGACATGTCACATAACGCCATCATAACTGCAACAAACAGATAATCTCAAGAGTGCTTACCATGCGTACAGTAATAATAAATAATAACAGAGTATTTTACATTTATATAGCATCTCTTATCCCAAAGGATTCTGAAACACTTGACAAGTCTAAACATCCACACAGATTTATACGCAGAAAACAATTTTTCCCAGTGGAACAGATAACTTTCATAAACGGCAGTTTGTAAGTCAGAAAATGGAGAAAATTATTTAATCTAGATGAATCTAAAGAGGAAATCTCTCCATTCTTTTGCTGTCTTGTAGATCTGCAAGAAGAGGAAGAAGTGAGATCCTGGTCCAATTTTCTTATTTTGGTTTTAGTTCTTCATTTGTTATGCAATCTCCATCTGAAGAAACATGATATTCAAAATCTATCAGCATGGTTCTGTTCAGTGTGCTATAGATAACCCTGTTTGAGCAAATGCTTATAGCAGGTGAATCCAAAATTCCCCTTCTAACCTAAATTATCCTTTGATTCTGTGATTATCCTGCAGAGTTGAAGCAAAAATTTCTTTGGTGGTACATAGATGCAATTGAGCAATTTTATCATCAAATACCTCCCTGCCTGTGTTCTCTTGATCTGTGAGAGATCTCAACAAGGTTTTCAAGCTCTAAAGCATCAGACTGACTATCAACGAGGCATTTTCCCAGTAGTGATGTCAAGTACTCAACCTTAATGAAAAGAATTCTGTTTGGCAGAGGAAAATGGACTTTTTTCTTCATTGAAAACTATGAAAAGCCAGCTGCTGGTCTGACAGTCTCACCAGCTAGTAATGATTAGTGATGGGGACTGCAGATTCTGTAGTGCTGTGAAATCTTCAATCTGATGTTTGGGATTACAGACTATGCCCACCTGCAGTGTTTGTTCATTAACTATACTCCAGACCTGGAAATACCATTGTGTAGGATTACTCAGCATACTCCAAAGAGCATCCTGAAAGGTCTGTTGCATAACAACCAGGAGCTTAAGAAGCTTTAAGATAAATGGTCACTCAACAAAAATTTATGCAGTATCTTATATCTGAAGCTGTGAGAGAAGCTGGCAAAAGTTCACATTAGATACTGAAGTAGTGAGGATATTTTTATCAACACAAAAACTCAGGTGTAATTCCGAAGGAGATACATCAGACTAAAGTTCCCAAAATAAAATGTGTAGCTGATTTTAGATGCGAGGTGGACAAAAGCCTGGAAGAACCCAGAACATTTAAATGCTCAACTAGTTGTTTTGGAATAATTTCTGGCAGGTAACCATGAGGTGAGTCTACTATTAATACCCTCATCTGACATCCACTGTGTGAGGAAAACATCAGAGAATTAAAATTTAAACCTTGATAAATAGACACACACACATGCACACACACACTGTCCTGACATTTAAAGGGCAGTGTTTATCCAGCTGCATTCCTGTTTTCCTTCATGAGTCTTGAAAGTAAGATCCAAGCTAATATTAACAACACATACCAAAATACTGTCTCTCCATATTGCTGTGCTTTATGAAATGCTTTATTTTTGTGGGTTTTTTTTTTTTTTTAACTGTGCCAAACCTCCAGGTGCTGTTGAGGTTAAGTGGATGTTGGAAGAGAGGAAAGCATTATTCTCTATCATTGTGAAGAAACGAGTATCATCCTATTTTGGCTCAGCACTGGGGATTACAGAATAAATTAAATATGTTTCTTATATAAATGAGTGACTTCAGCTACAAAGCAGAACTACATAATTTACATGCCTGAGCAGTAATTTGGGTATCTAAGAGTATACTACCATACCCAAGGAAAGGTCAGCTCTTTAAGTATTACTGAGATTTTACAGGGGACAATAACCTGAAATGCTGATGAATGCCCAAATTGTAAGAAATCATCCTCTTGAACAGCAGAGCTCAGATCAACGCCAAAACAGTCTTCTATCACCCTCTCACATGATATGAACTAACTGGAACAGTCACATTCTGGGAAATGGCAAACCTGCAGCCATCACCATCACAGATCAAGTGTGGTACCCAGAAATGAACAGTTTCAACCGTCCTGCTTTGATCTCTGTGTCTCAAATTGAATTCCATAGAGTGACAAAGGGAGGAGAAGTGCTGTGGCATGATTTGGAAGGAGGGAGACAAAAATCCAGGAATATGGAGAGATTTTTTTCCCCATCTTTTTTCAGTGTTAATTAGAATACAAATGTACTAAAATTATGTTTTCAGTCTTTGATGGCTATGAACTCTGAAGGCACAGAAAATAAAGGAGATATTAATCGAGCAGAGCAGAGGGCTCTTGCAGAGATCTTATGTGCACAGGCCCCTCAAGCCTACCACTTTTCTCTGTTACAGACTTGAGTAAAGCAGAAATGTTTCCATGGTCACTAGAAATGCTATTAGGGTTCACAGCAATACAAAAACCGGCATTTCTAGCAGGAATCATCATGTTGATTTGTTTTTTGGCACATTAATGCCTAGCTGTGTACCAAGACTAGCTTCAAAGAAAGGGAATGTGTGTACAGGAGGAACACCCAGCTAGGTTTGGTTTTTCATGGTGATAGTACTAAAAGACCTGTCAAGATTGTTCTGTTCCCTGGAGGCAATGAATGTGCTGTATATAAGGAACAGTGCTCTGGGTTGCTTTGCCTGTATCTCAGCTGCTCTGGAAGTACAACTGGAAGAGAATCAGCTCTGCAGGCTTCCTGCCAATGTTCACCATTCTGACAATGTGTTAGAGAAACTTAGATTTTAGAGTATATCCTTGTTTTCTGCAGGTAAGGATTTTTTATATGGTATCAGGAAACAAGCAACAACCATTGGTTAATCCAGTGTGAAGATTCTAAAACCCAGGGATAATGCACAGAGTAGCATCAGAAGACACCATTTACTCTGCAGGAACAGAAAGATTTATCCCCAGTTAAGAAGCAAGAAACCCAAGAAAAGGGTGAATAGGACAGAGCCACACGCATTTAGAATATGTGTGTTACAGCCATCACTACACTCTGATATTTACATCTTCCAATTAACCTGAAATAAAGTCAAGAGAGGAATTC
>PPHD01006837.1:0-10877 GCA_002909625.1 Bambusicola thoracicus
AGGGGGGGGATGGGAGGAGATACTCAACCTGTTTTTCATTTTTTTGCCTGAAAACTTTTGCTTGAGCACTCAGGGAATCATTTGTGTATCTATGACAGTGCTTCTTGAAGCCTGGGTGGCTGACATCGCCGGAGAATTAGGATCTATGGTGGCAAACTCTCAGCAACTGCAACAGGAAATTTTTTTAAAAAAACATCCTTTTATTGCACAGAAGTCAGCTGTCTGTGTCGAAAATGCTGTTAAGTGTGTGGTTCTTTCTTGGAAAAGATGATCTGCGTGGTGGTTAAAACCGATCTGGTTTCAGTGGTCAAAGGAAAGAAAATCTTGGAGAAGCGCTTGATTTCAGTGCTTTACCATCAGTAGCTGAAACCATGTAAGGGCTGATGGTGGAAGGCTGCAGGGAGGGTGCATAGGTAGAAGGAACACGGTTTTGTCGTCTGCAATTCACAAAGTGTTCTTTGCTATGCTTTTTGTAACAGCGGTAGGATGTTTATGGATGCATTGCTGCTCTGTTAAAGCAGCTCCTTCTTTGTTTTATAGACGCTTCAGAGTTATGTTTCCTACAGCTGTACCCAGGCTTGAATTCCAGTGAGATGCCTGTAACAAAATTATTTGCCTTGTTTTTCTATAAGGGTTTGAAGTAATTTGCAAGTATCTTATGCTTCATTTTACAGAGCATGCTTTAAAGCCAAGTGTGGTCAAGCAAAGACTGCTGTGAAGATGCAGTGTGGCTTTCTAAACTGAGAAAAATAAACTGAAATAAAAGGACAGTAAAATGCTGTTGGGCACAGTTAAAGTTAGAATATGGTTAACTCCGAGATTTAAATGCTATGAAAGCTGCTTTGAAACTTTTAGTTTGCATTTTTATCAAATCCCTCAGAGTGCTCTATTACGTATTGGCAATGTACGCATCTCCTATAGATGTAAATAAGTCTGTGCCTTTCCAAGAGTTACAAAGGTGTATTTTCAGCACACTACACCAGCATTTCCTTGCACTTTTTTTGTTCGTATTCTTTCCTTAATGCAGATCACCCTGGCACAGCAGGCTCACAAGCCTTCTTGTGCCTGTTCCTGTCTGTAAAGCAGGGTAATGATCCAGCTATCCAAGAGTACAGTGCTGTAGAACATCATTTAGCTGTTATTTTGTGCCTCTGCTGCTTAACTTCATTGCCAAGTAGTTGCTTGGCCTTGGTGTTCACCTAGATGCATTAGCACCCTGCTTGCAGGATGCCTTAATCATGGCCTGCCATCACCAGCTGCTCCTAAATGTGATGACCACGAGGTGAGGTGAGCGTCAGGCATGAGGTGCTGAGGGAGAACCTAATGCAGGGAGCAGTACTGTGCTGGTGGGGAAACCAAACACAAACAAATACAAGGGTTGGCCTTCTTGTCTGCTGCTCGCAGACCTTCATTCAAATGTGTCCTTCCTCAGTTTATGAGTTTAAGTCACTGTTTGCCTCATAATGCATAACGCTCTTGGCAGTGGTCTTTCATGGATACCTTATATTTGCTATCAGTGTGCAATTGCAGTCATAATTCTTGAAAGCTGTACTTTCAGGACAGTGTACAGAATAAACCCTGCTGTAAAACAGCTCTCATCAGGCTTTGCCAGTGTTGTCTGTGCTTCCACTTGAGAGCCTGATTTCCTCAGACTTGCAGTCCCCCCAAGCAGTGTAGGCAGTTCAGTCTTGGTGTCACTGGTGTTCTAAAGAGCATTAACAAGGGGTCAGCAAACTGGCTTAATTCCCAGTGACGTGACTGAAGGTGTCAGGTCAACGTTCAGCCTAAACCGTACTCACAACCTGAGCACTGTGTATGTGACTTGTCCTGTGAATTCTGCTGCTGTTCCCCAGGATGTAAAACAGGGAGTGCAGTTTGTCCTGCATGCTGTTGAGTAGTAACCATCCTGCAGTGAGAAATGAGAATCCACTTTGATAACTGGAAGATGAGGAAGTAAACAAAATCTCTTTGACAAATGCAGTTAGATGAAATTGTGTCCAAGGTTTCTTCTGCTGGTCTGACAGAGCCTACAAAGTTGCAAAAGCAGAGGTGAGGGGGAATGTGGCTGGACATCGTTTCTGCCTCCGAAAAGAAAATGAAGTTCATTAGATGGGAAGTACTGGCTGGAACATTGCTGGGGGAGGGGAGCTGCTTTTGTATTTTTTGCATCCCTTGTGCCATCTTGGACTTGAGCAGTATTTATTTTTAGTACGTTTAAACACTGGAGAAGGAAGGGGCAGTTGTAATGTGGCATATTTACATCATGTTGTCAGTTCCTGGCAGCCTATTTGCCTGTCAGAGTGCAGGAGAGAAGTAGTCCATTAAGGTTGTGAGTGCTACTTATGCCCACGGGTGGTGAAACATCGTCTCAAGGGTCGGAAGGCCTTGCGGGCTTGCAGGTTGGTTTGTTTTTCTAAGGTGCATTATGGGCGTTTTTTTATGTCAGAGAGACAGGAATGGGCCGTGCTGCCTCCCGCTTTTTCCCTCTGCTCCTCTGCACTGTATAGGAAAAAGAGAAGCAAAGTCTGTACATGAGATCAGCATGTGCTGGTTTTTCCCTTCGTGTCACGCTTCATTTTTCCCCTCATGTCATGCTTAAGTTCTCTGCCCCATTATAAAAATAAAAATCTATAAATAAAGAAGAACAAATGCTGAGGGGACAAACTGGACCCACAGCTATGTGCATGTCGTCACTTGTAGAAGTGTGCCTAGCCCCATTCCTCCCAGCCTTCGTACATTCCCTATGTTCTATGCTGTCAGCTTCTCAAGATGGGAAACATGCACAGATACAGTCCTGGCTGGAGATTTTTTGCCCTGCCATAATACAGTACTGATTGAGCTGAGGCTGAAATGTTGTTATATTCATCTTACGTTAAATTAGCTCACACACAGTTTTATGCAGATATATTTCTTCTTGTTTGGAAAAAAAAAAAATGCTTTGAGTTTTGCTGCCATGCCTGAATATTGCAGCAATGCTTCTCTCCAGGAATCAGGCAACATTTAGGTCTGATCTCTCATGTGTGACATGCTGTCTCTGTTAGAATTCCAGGCGCAGGCACCCTATGATTTCCCTTTCTTGGAAACTGCTCTGTCTCAGCATGTGGGTAGGAGGCCATGTAAATAAATACCAACCACTTCTTAGCCTTCAATAGGCATTTCCTTTTTCCTGGTGGCTACAGAACAAACACTTTCTCACAGTTTGGCACCAAACATTTATGAAACTTTCCTAGTTCTGAATAGACAATCAGATTCTTGGTGTGTTTTTTTTTCATCGGGTGCTATTTTTACTCATCTGTTGCTTGGTTTATCAGTAAATAGTGTCTGTCTGAACAAGCTCTTCATCTGAAGCGTTCACATTTCTGGTAATGGAATCATAAATGATTCATAGAATAGTTTGGGTTGGAAGTGACCTCAAGGATCATTCAGTTCCAACCCAATCAGATTGCCCAGGGCCCCATCCAACCTGGCCTTGAACCCCTCCAGGGTTGGGGCATCTACAGCCTCTCTGGGCAGCCTGTTCCAGCACCTCACCACTTATGCTACAATTTAGTCCAGGTTTCAGTTGAAAGCTATGATTTGTTTTTAATTCACAGGTTAATATGGATTCTCCTGGGTTTATAAGCTAGGATAATTTTTCAAGTGTATGCCACCATATCACAACAGGAAAGCCAAGGAGCCATTACACATGAAATGCTACCAAGACATAGGTTTGTAATGTCAAAATAGGCCACGTGAATCAAAATCAATGTTAGAGGACAGTGCTCTTCTACTTTTTATACGCGCATATTTTAAGTTCCACATTTAGTTGTATTTACTACTTATTTACTTTATTTTTTAATTAGCAAATCACTAATGTACTTTGCTTAGTTTTATTTATCTCAGTGATAACACTTAATGGATGTGTGGCAGTATCCTCTCCCCTCAATTTCCTTATCCCAGACGTTCAGAGTATGTAATTTAATGTGAGCAGAATATAGATATGAACTCTGATAAGTAGCCATGGAGAACAGAACCAAAGAGTCTTTCATTGGAATTCTCATTAGATGACAGAGTGTGGAATATGCTATATGTGATCTTTAGTTGGGTACACTTTCTAAGATGGCTGATGAAGACACAGTTCGAAAATGCATCAGGTAACTTTTACGTAATACTTCCACTCTGGATCTGACAAAATAGCAGTAGCCAAGCTTTACCAGGAGGACCTTTGAAATATGCATTTTTCCTCTACTGAGGCCTGTTATAAAGCTGTCTAGGAAAGTGAGCCATCGTTGGACACATCACTATAATATTTTTATAGTTTCACTTGTAGATACATTCCCATCCAGTTTAGTTTTGCAATCTGCTGAAGCTCAGCCAAGTGTTATTGCTTCTGCCCTCCCAGCACACACATTGCAGAACAGCTAGAACTTCTTCCAGTTCTTTGCGTAGAAGTTACTTTTGTGTATTTCTTATGGAAGTGACTAGGGAATATGTACAAAGGAAAAACAATTGCTAGCTGAATTTGGTCCTTTTACTCTGTTTCGTGGCACAATAAACTGTTATCACAAGAATGTTTCTTACCACGCAGTGTCCTGCTCAGTTCTTCAGCAAGTGCAATGGATGCTAGATTTCACAGCTAGTTCTAATGGTGGTCAAGTGGAGGCCAGGCAGTCTTAGTCCATGCTGCCAGGTAGGGAACTGTGAAGGAATCCTCAGCTTTCTTCCTTTGGTGATTAACTGAACTTCTTCCATAGCGTTATTGAACAGCCAAGTTCAGGAGAATATCATCTGGTATTCACTGCACAAATTCCAGGGCGTAAATCCTCTGATGCAGGTGATGCCCCTCTTGTCTTTAAATGACATCTACTTAGCATGAACTGTATTAGCAGAGAAGAACAGAGAGTTTTGTCCTGGTTTCTCTATCAGTATCAGGACTTCAGTGACGCTAAACACAACAGGAATGGTTCACAGTCTTAGGACTTTTTTGTTCAGACATCATAAATTAGCTTGTCAGTGTTACTAGTCCTTTATTTAGAGTGACCAGAAGGCAGAAACTTAGAAAAGGTGTAATTGTACCAACTGTGCTGTAAATGAGACTATGCTGCTAATGAGAGTGCGATACATGAGAGAATAAATAAGAGTTCACAACAGCAAGAGAGAGTAGATAATGCCTGTTGTGTGGATAGAGAGCTGGTTAGAGTGGAGTCCAATTCTGTTTATGTGCAATGCATACATTTGATTTTCTGTGATTTTGTACACTGGACTACTGGAAAGAAATTTTATTCCAGGGATCATCAAATGCCAGCCAAAAAAACCTAATAATAGTACTTCTGAGTAGATTAATTTGATATCACAGCTTACTCCAATTGCTGCACAGACGTGGTAGGAGCGTCAGTATTGATTAGATTCAGATCAAATGCATCTTTTCTTTTAAGAATTCAGAGGAAGGGAGAAGAATAAATGTAGATGCTTATTTATTTCTGGTTTTGTTAGGAAACATTTTAATAGGATCCAAGAAAAACAACTGGGACTGACGTTTCATTTTTCTTGCAGTTATGTCTGTGAAAGATAACTAGACATTTAGATTTGAGATATACTCTTATAATAAATGTACCGAAGATACTGCTGACTGAACAGAGCATGGTATCAGACTTCTTTGAGCTGTCTTACAGTGTTGTTTTGATCTGCTTTTTCCTAGGAGAAAGAGAAGAAGTACATGCTTCCTCTGGACAACTTGAAAGTGCGTGATGTTGAAAAGAGCTTCATGTCTAGCAAACATATCTTTGCATTGTTTAACACGGAGCAGAGGTAAGAGAATGTGCTTTTCTGCAGATAATTACATAAAGGTGTATCTGACCAGGCATTTTAGTAACTGGGACTGCAGTTCCACTATTTCCACTGTGTTGAGTGAACAAAATGTTGGAACTCTTGATTTATCTGCTTTTTTTGCTGTTGCATAATGATGGGTTGAAAGGTTAGTGTCCATCCTCCTGGCCACTCACGGGGTGAAATGCTCCGTGATTTGTCATTTAGTTTTTCTGTATGGCTGAATAATCATCTCCTGATCCTATTTTTGTTTTGTTTGGCAGTCTCCTAGGCTTACCAAAACATTCATGACTTCTGTACCTTGTGACCAGATTCAACTGGTGTAAATCACCAAAGCGTCATTGCTTTCCACTTTCTCCAGTGGAAAAACTTGCTTGTCTGTAATCTTGAGCATCGTTTTATTGTTTGTTTGGGTTTAAATACAGCTGAATGGAGAACAAATGAAAATCCTCTGCATTCTCAATTCACTGGAATCTTTGCTTTGTAGTGTTTTGCCTCAGACTTTTCTTTCTGACTCTGTCTTCTGATTTGAGGGATTGGTCACTCTCAGGAAGCCCACTAAGGGGGCAGACCCAATTCAGATAACTGCACAACTAAGTCAAGAAAGCATGAGCACACTTAAAGGCGTACAAATGGCCTGTATTTTCATTAATTAATTTATTGATTTATTGCTGGATTTGCACTTAGATCAGTGGAATTGCTTTGCAGCAGATGAAATGCAAGCTCTGTAATTGCTTCTTCAGGAAAATAAGTAAAATGTCTTTTAGTGGTAGCATTCATCAATGCCATTGTTCTCCTTTTCTGCTGAGTCCCTTCGCATCCACTCCCCCTCCAGTCACTAAAGCTAGGCAATACGTTCAGATGTTCAAGATGACGAGGGCTGGATGTGGCTCCCTGCAGAGCCAGCTGTTGCTGCTCCTGAACTGGCCAGAAATAGTTCTTTCAGAAGCGAGAAGTGCCCCTCCCTCCTGCAAAGCAAAAGCAAAGCACAGGATTTCTGGGCTGTCAAGTTTCTGCTGGCTCCAGAAACATGAGGATGCAATGTGAGTCTCACTCTGAACTGCCCCAAGGAGGCTTTGCCTACATTTGCTGACATCTCAGCTAACCCACACGTGGACATTGTTTGCCAAGAGATGTCCTTTGAAAGTACGTCTCTGAAATCTTATTCCCAGCAAGCATTTCTGGAGCACAGAAAAAAACTTTGCAAAACTTTTCATCTTTTCTCTTCAGATGCTGGAAATTTATGTAATTATGATTTTCTGCTAGAGATGTGTGATTTGCCCATTGTCCTATCATTGCCCATACTTTGGTCAGGAAGGATAGCTGTCAGGGTGGCTTGATGTCAGCCTTCCATGAGAAATCTGTGAAGTTTAGCCTCATTGTTTCTCCTTTGTTTGACTAACATTTGAATGCTGTCATCATCTTAAATATCAATCGCTAAACTGCCATGAAAATCCCAGATAAGCACGCATTTCCTTTGGCAACTTTGGGATTTATTTGAGCATTATTTAGTTGCACATTTGCATTTTCAATGGATCTTCATGCACACCAGACAGCAAAGATCTCAAAGTCAGATGTCTAAAATGTTTGCCATGTCTGTGATAACCATGCCCATTTGGGCTGTGAGTAGAGCCTCCAGCATCTGCAGGCTGCTCTAAAAACACCCATATGTCTATATGGGCATGTTGAGACGTGACAGCACAGCAATAAGATAACTAAATAACTGCCTTGGGAGAGGCTGTTTACAAAGACAGTCCTCCAGCTTAAAAGGAGGCAGAACTTGTTCTTGAAGAAACGTTCATTGAATTCTAATTACAACAGCAGCCCCTCTGTTATTGTGAAGCAGCTGATTTTTTTCATAGTTCCAAAAATTTGCCTTCTGGCACAAATCAATCAAAACAAGTTGAGTATCAGTTTGCTTTTCGTTGTCTCCGAAATTCATAGATTGCTTTAGCAGAAGTAGGGATACTGCAAGTTGAGCAAAGCGATCCAGCCCTCAGCTGGGGACCGTGTTCCCTTTCCCAGTTTCCCGGGGAAACTGAAACAAGAAAGTGGTAAAAATCTGTTGAAATGAGGAGTCTCCTTGTTGTTTTATTTGATGCTACTGCATTGATCTGCTTTCCAAGTATAGAGGGCACCAAATATTGTTTGCTTTGTCAAAATTCATGTAATGATTAACTTAGTTTCTACTTTCTCTCCAAAACCTTGTAATTGGGAAAGAAATCAGCTTTCTGAGTTTGCTCGCTGAGGGTTCTGGTTATGGAAACATTTTACTATTTAGGATGTGGATCATTAAAGAACAAAGGCAAAATCTTCTACTCCAGCATGACTGACGATAGCATGGAGATTATTCCATATCTCCTTTTTCTATAACCTGTAGGCTGTTTTTTTCCCCTTGATTTTGTGAGTTCTCTGAATGTCCCATTAAAATATTTTAATTTTTAAGAAATATCTGTTTAGGAGAAGAATTTTAATCAGCTTGTTCTCATTTTCATTCCCAACCCCTCGCTGCATAGGTATTTTGCTACGGCCATATGTTTCTGATACTGTACATTTCAATAGTTTCCTGGATTATGCATTGCATTTTTTCCATTTATGAAAACCTTTCCAGTTCTGAAATACAGTTACCAGGAAAACGCTCATTTCACTGCGTAGAAGGAAAAACCATCGTGAGTTGGGAGCGAAGGGGATAGAGGCAGAAGGAAACTTTACAGTATTTGTCATTTTGATTTACTGCAGAAGTCAACAGTTCTCTGACAGGAATCAAATGTGACTTGGTAATGTAGAGTAAATGGAGACTGTGACGATTGATTTCACAGTGAAGATAAATTCTCATGAAATGTACATAATTGTGCAGCTATGAAAAGCCAGCATTGTGAAATAATTAAATTCTTTTCTCGTTACTTTCTAATTAGAAGGTTAAAAAATATATATAGTGAAAAAAAAAGAAAACCCTTGGTGTGAAATAGATAGAGTGTTGCTTAAGGAACAGGGTTGTGGAGGGGTTAGAGTTATGCTTTTCAGCAAGCTTAACGATTTATTCAACATTTTTGAGTGGGCCCACGTGCTTAATTTATAGATGTCATGGAAGACCTTCGTGGATGGGCTTCTCTAGCTTACTTACCTTAGCAGCACTAGATACCAGAGCCAAGTACATTAGAGAAAGTGTCCTTTGACTCCTGGATCATTTTAGGCAGTGTCTGTCTATGTGAGTCTGCATCTAAGCAACTGAAGCGGGGTTGCAGGATCGAGCAATGTGTGTCTAAGGCTCTCAAGAAAGTGAGTGCTATTTTATGTTGACCATCCTTTTCTCCTTTCTTTCTATCTCTACAGTAAGCTGCTAGCAAGTCTTTTAGACTGCAAAATAGATCAAGTGTATTCAAAGAGACTGTAAAGAACCATTCTGGAGATAAATTGTGTTAATTATCCATCATAAGAAATTATGATAGATAAACTAATGAATGCAGTTTTGCTGTCAAACAGAATGTGGAATTGGGCACTTTTGCTCACTCTTAAGAAAAGCAGAGTGATAGTAAGTGTAATTGTGCCCTGAAAACAGTGATTATTAAAAAATGTTGAGAAGGACTTGAGTTGTGGCAGGTCCTTACTATGCAATGAGGTACACCGTGATGCTGCTTGTATGTTCTGCCCAGTGTTCCCAGAGGGATGGAGCTCAAGGATTGAGCCAGCTTTTTGATTCTCTTGAAAACACAAGGCAATATAAGGCTTTCCCTCTTGGTATGATGAGATGAAGTGCTAGCAAAGTTGTTGTGTAGACAAAGCTGCTGATTGACTTTGTGAAGCAGAGCTAAGAGTGGAGATGCTGTCAGAACTGATGGATGTGTGAGACTCCTGTGCGGAGTTCAAGAACAAACAAATGCTTCCCATCCCAGGAAATTTACTTTCTTTCTAGGATTTCAGTTCAAATCTTTTGCCTATTCCTCACGTATTTTAATTTGTCAGTTTGCATTTTATTAAAGTACTGGGGTTTGGGACAAGAACTATACTTTTAAATGTGCCTTCCTTCAGGATCTGTGGTCACTTATCAGTCGCCTTTCTTATGCAGGAAGCTTTGTTCCTCTTCAGACCCTGTTCTTTCCTTGGGGCCAAAGAATTAGAACCGGGTATTGCCTTCCAGTCAGGATCCTGACCAAAAATATAACCTGTTACTTTCCTTCACTCCGTGGTTCTGTATACCAGGAGGATGTGAGAAATTAATTCAAAGCTTAAACCATCGTTATGTTTATCTTCAGTAGAACAGTTTCCTTTGACTTAAATGCTCCTCAGTAATTGTGAAGCAGTGTGACAGAGCTAACATCTCTGCATGAGAGCTGACTGTCTGGGGCACTTTTATTGGAGAAACAAATCCTTAATCTGAGAAACAGATGATCACAAAGGAGAGAGTCATCAAAAGAAAATGTGGAGGGGACACAACAGGACTGGAAATAGAGCTATTGTCTCCTGAGCACACTCTTACTGTCAGGAATTGTACTGCCCAAGAAACAACGCTGCCTTGTAGGACCCGGGGAAGAACGCTATGTTTACTAAGTGAAAGGTATAACAGTATTTATTCTGGGTGCCTGTTGTTGGCTAAGTTTTGCTCTAGAAGGGGATAGAGCATAATTCTTCCCTGGGACTCCAGATGCATTAGAACCTTAAGTACTGAATTCTTTCTTACGAACAGCAAGTGGTTAACTGCAATCCATATATAGGGGAAATTGGGAAACAGCCAAAATAAAGGCAACTAGTGAAAGGAGACCGGGTCAGAGGAGCTGTTGGATGGAAGCCAGGCTGAAGGAGAAAGCCTAAGATGAGATGTATGTTAGTTACTGTTTTTGAATTGCTAAGAAAACTAAGCCCCAGGAAGAGCTGAACTGTAAGCTATTCACAGCCCTCTCTGTTAGAAAAGGAAGAAATAAAATCCATTTAATTAAAAAATATATATCTAAATGTAACCCAGAAAAAAAGAAAGCTGCTGGGGTTTGTAAACAAACTATAAGCTGCCAGTGAGTACAATATCTAAGAATGGGGAAAATATACAAACACAAAGAATAACTAGTCTTTGTGCCCCA
>PPHD01006837.1:10933-23945 GCA_002909625.1 Bambusicola thoracicus
TTATGGAATATTTCATTTTTGTCCTTACAAGAATTCTTTGCACAATATTTATATTATAGGATGGGAGATAGGTGGTCTAAAACTGGCATTAAGGAGCAAAAAGGGACTCTTAGAGAAAGAAACTTAAATGGTAAAGCCATATCTTATTTGTGTTACACTGCAAGAAGATTCGCTGAGAGATTGCGTAGGATCTTCTACCAGGCAGAGAGGTGCTGTAAGCACAGGCCAAGTCATGGCTGGTAAACTTGACTCAGCTTGCAGGACAAGTTCTCCTTCCTTGCTCAGTGTGACCCAGAAAGTGCATCACTGCCACATCTGTGCAAGCAGAGGTATGTGGTGAGGCTCTGACAGCTGGGAGCTGCTTTTGTATCTGTGTGGCCTTCAAGGCAGGTTCCAAATCAGCCTTTCATCCCCTACCACAAAAATGATTGAGCCTTCTTATCTATGGAGTTACAGAGTATTTTTGTGCCATTTATTGTTAGAACCACAGCTGTTGCCCTTCCTGGTGCTAGCTCTGGCTATACTTCTCTTCCATTGTTCAGGATTGGCTATATGCTAATCAGCATCTCTTCAATTCGTTTTCACCTTAAATTCATTTGTGTCCGTATTTGGGTATGTGAACTTGAAGACATCCCTGTACTGCTGGGAGATCACTTATATGATTTAATGGCAAAATGCTGTTATTTCTCGACATTGTCTCAGAGGTTGTCTCTTTGGCTTTTCTGGATATTAAGAAAAACGTCTTCAGAGACATGTGTAATTAATTTTAATTAACATTCACATTGTACTGATCTGAAATGGCATGCCTTGATAGAAAATGTTAGTCATTGCAGTTAACTCATAGCAGATGGTCAGTTTCATTTCTTTAAAATATATGATTTACGGAGCCTTTAGTAGAGCTTTCTTATAAGAAAAGTAGTGCATATAGTCAAACCAGACGTTGTGGAATTGCAAGTGTTTAAAATGGCAAACTAAGAGTAGGTCAGAGAAGCAGAATATATCCAGTGGAGCTGCAGGTTGAATAAGCAGAGGATATCTGGGAATTTTATTCAGGGTTCTCTTTGTTGTGCTTGTGTGTTTGGTGTATCTGGATTCTGTTACTCTCTCCTTGTTTTAAGTCACTAAATATGAAGCTCATTTTCAATCAAAGATACTTCAGGATTCATTCTTTTGCATTAATTTTGGAATAAAATAGGTCCAATTTGCATTTGGTTCCAGATTTCGTGTTCGCTTTAAAGTCTGCTTGCATCCTCCTACAAAGATGAGGAGTTCAACACCGTCATCTCAGGTGTTTGAAATCCCTGTAAGGGAAGACAGTCCTTTATCTGTCAGTCTACAAGTAGTTCCACTTGCTTCAGTGTCACTGTTTAAGTTCTGTGTGTTTTGTGTTCTTTGCAGGATTAGAGGTAAATTGTCCTATAAGCCCAATCCTAACATTTCAGTAATGATCTCTAATTTCTATTCTGTCTCCTATAAATATACAGGGAGGTTTAGGGGAAAGAATAAATGCTTTTGCATTTAATCTTAGTTTGTATTTTCTCTCTCTCTTTCTGGCTCAAAAAAAAAAAAAAAAAAAAAAAAAAGAAAAAAGAAAAACCCCAACACCTGCACATACAGTACGGCTTTGTCTACTGAAATGTTCCAGATCCAACTCGGTCTAAAAGCTGTCTGTGCATACAGTTAATGTGTGGATATGCATTTATTTATATGCACGCACATCAACAGGATTTGTAACGTATATAGACTGGTTACCTTTAACATCTTTCCAAGCTTGTTGGAGATAAATATTTAACCTTATCTTGTTAAGAAGTTGCAAGAACTGCTATATGTCTTGAGATACAGCACTTGGTGAGATAGCAAGCAGTCTGAGTGTGCAGCTGCTGTGGAGGGAACTCTGTTGGTGTTGCCTCCACTACAGCAGGTATCCAGAAAGTTCTCTGTGATTTTCAGTCCTCCATTATTCCACTGTTGGGCCTGGTTCTCTAGCTCTGCTGTTGCATACACAATGGAACCCTCCCTGTGCAGTGCTGACACACCAAGGCTGGGACTGGTGGGACAGGAATCTCAGTAACTCACAACTGGGCTCACTTTTCAGTCTTACAGTCACTACTCCATTTTCTATTGAATGCTTTCAAATCCCTTAATCCATTACTGCATTTTCTTGCTAGGACTCTTCTGTGGTGGGAGGGGTTGAAGGGGTTAAGGCTGCCATGCAGCCTTACTTGGAGCATTGCGTTTAGTTTGGGCACCTTTAGTCCAATTGGCTGCTCATCACCATAAGCAGTTCTGCTTTGATTTTTCTGGAATGCATATCTTGAGGTAGATGTATTTAGAGTGTGACAAAACCTGCAGATAATAAATTGTAATCTTTTATATTTTTCCCTCTTGGGATCTATTTTCAAGTACTACACAGGATATTTAGTTATGAACTCTGCAGAAGGAAGCAGGATAGTTAGATGTGGAACACGCATGTAGCTTTGCACACAGCTCCCTTGTTTGCGTGCTCAAACTTAACAAAGGTTAAATATCCAAGGGAAATGTGGCATGCAAATTTTACTGCTAGGCATATTCCCATTTATTGTATTGTATCTGTTTGTTTCTACGGTCCCTTAAAGTTGCCTGAATATCAACAAGACTTGTATTTGTGAGAGTTCATTTTTGCTTCTTGGGATCCTGTATTATATCACTCTTTAAAGTATTTAGCTGCTATGGAGATGACAATGAGAGCATGATCTCATTGTATTCCATATGGAATAAGTAGGTAAGGATTGAGTAGTAACTGTTTCTGTGCCATTTTCTTCAGCAACTTTTAAAAGTGGAAGAGAGAACAAAACAGAAAATTTGAATTGTTTTCAAGAATGTTTTTACAGCTTTCCATGAGATGCCAGTGGATTCCTAATGAGTAAAACATGTTAATGGTATGGGGTTTTTTGGTAAGATTCTGCTAGTAAAAGGACAAACTCTCTTCAGGAGTTGCTTTGGCTTTTTATTTTTTTCCCTTTGAAGTGCTCCTGTGCCTGTCAGCCTTTCTAGAAGAAAGCAAGACAAAGAAGTCCAACGGCAAGGAGGCTGTTCTGGGAGGCACGTGTCCATTTACCTGTGCTAAGGCGAGCTTTGTGTGCCCTTCAGCTCCTCATTTACTCTGTGAAGCAGAAACCCGTGTTCCTCTGTAGCGGTCATGAAGCACTGAGATACTGCAGTGAGAGGCCTCAGAGGGCCAGGGATATCCAGCAGCTTGCTCATCAGGTGCCCCTAAGCCTAGGAAGGCTCTACATATGATGACAGGAGTGCAGGACTGCCAGCTCCCATCTGTTCAAAGCGGTCAGCTAAAATTCCCTCTCACACAGCTATGCTTGCTGTAGCAAGTCACCAAATGCCAAGAAGTTTAATATATATCATGACAATCCTGAAAAAATGTTTTCACAAGCTGGTGTCATGTTGTTTTGCTCTTGCAGATAAGTATTTTTGGAACTTCCCTATCACTATATTTTACAGTCTTTATGTGCTCTATTGTTATTTTTAGTATCTTTTCTGAGGCTGCCCTGTTGCCATTTCAGCTTCCCTTTCCTTCGGAGTTATAGCTGCTCAGTTATCTCAGCCAAAAACTGATCTCAGTAAAAGTTTCTCCTAACAATAAATTAAGGCACTTTTTCTTTAGTGATTTTGTATCGCTCTTTGTTTGTTTGTTTTCATTCAGTCTTTTATTCTGTAAATGTTGACTCCGAGTCCCACAGATCAGTTAAGATTCAAGTGTTTTATCATTGCTTCAAGGTAACAGCACCTGAAGAGGTTGTCCAGGCCATCCTTTGCATTGCGGCAGAATAAGTGCATTTGAAGCCAGAGAAGTAAATGGCTTAATTTCAAATTTCTAATCAAGAAAAGATACATAGAGCTTTCAATCATTCATTCTGCCAGTGGCTGTGCCTAAGCTGTGGGATGTGCCATGTTAGTGCCTCTCTGCCTCTTTGTGCTCCGTCTGGTTCTGCTAGGAGGGAAACGCAGGCATGTCTGCCCTGCCTGGCACTGAGAGGTGCCTGAGGCTTTCTCTGGTCTGAGTTAGCAGTACTTCTTCAGGTGTATTCCAGAAGCATGAAGGTGAAATCCCACCAGCCCCTGACTGCTACAGAAATCTGCACAGGCAGTGATGGTTATAATACTCTCCAAGCTCTGTAGGGTGTTCACTCTTTTTTCCCCTCAAAATATGTGGCAGGAATGACATCTTTAGCTGCATAGTGGAGCTATGAGAACCCCTTGTCATTGCTCTCTTTGAAGCTTGAATAATCTCTCTGAGCCCTCCTTGCTGCCCTTCGCTCCCCCCTCTCCATAGCTTGCTAAGGAAAGAAAACAGTCTGGTTGCAATGGAAGATCGATTCCTGTGCAGCTTTTAAGATCTGGCAAAATGTGGTTTCATAACCTTTGTCAGCAAAGCTTGTGGCCTTTCCTAAAAAGACTGTTGGCTGACAAATTTATAGCGATCTGGTCTGTATATAGACTATGAATTCGGAAACTAATGGCTAAACCGTAAGGGGAAAATATGTTCTATTTACTGGAGAATTTACAAGTACCACCTTCCTACATATTATGTATTTTTCCTTCTTTCTCTTTTCTTCCATTATGTGATTCCCCATTCATAATGCTTGTATTTATCTAGTTACATTAATTACCTGCAGTAGGTATTATTTAAACGCATCTCGGTTTTCTTACGACTATGGCAGATTTAAAAGATTCTGATTGTCACTGTTTTTTTTTTCTTCCCATTTTACTGACGGTGTCTGAAAGTCAAAAGGAGCCATCAGAAGGACCTAACATGGGAAGAGGTTGCATCCTTAGTTGTTCTGATATGTATTGGTTACAGCAGCCGTCAGTTTCAGAATGCAGAGTTTTGTTGGAATGCCTTACGTGTTTGTCCTCTGTAGCACAACAGTTTTACTTTTCCTAAATGTGCCCCATTTTGGAAAAAAAAAAAAAGCAGGAAAATTGATTTGAAGCAGTTTCACGGTGCTTTCAGATAATTGTTATTTCCAGAGCTGTGTTGTAGCATTGTGAGATATTTTTAAGTACTCCATGTAATTATTAAACAAGCACCTGTCTCATAAACGCCGCTGTCTAAAACAACTACCGAGTTATTTCTGATCCCAAGGGATTTTTTATGTAAAATGCTGTGTGCACAATACAAAGCAGTAAGATTCTGGTTTTACAGTGTGGTGCTCTTTGTTCTAGGAATGTTTACAAGGATTACCGTTTCCTTGAACTAGCCTGTGACTCCCAAGAGGAGGTGGATAGCTGGAAGGCATCTCTGCTACGAGCCGGTGTCTATCCTGATAAATCCTCAGTAAGTCGTACAGCTCACCAGTTTTCAGTAGCTGCTCTGTTTGGGTCAGAAAAACAATTGTGTCATGTGGGAGAACGCAACGTCTGCAGATATCTCAAGAAATGGTAGCCTTTTCATTGGCCTCTGCTGTGGTAATTGTTTAATATTCATAATGAAATACTTCACGGTTAATGAGTGTGTCAAAGATCAATTAAACAACAAAAAAAGTTCCAAAATGTTATTCGTTGGAGCAGTTTAGTAAAAGCATTCAGCAAAGTGAGGTTTTCTGAGCTTCACTGCTTCTATGAATATCTTCTAAAGAAAAGAAGCTTATTCCTGTAAGCTCTGTATTATAGAACTGACAGAAGCATTCCAGCCAATCATGTATATTTATTTTACTGAAGCATTGCATGTTTTTGGGTATGGAGCACATGCTAAACCTTTCCAAAGACAGTTTTACTGTGCTAATCACGTGAAGCAAATTGAACAGGAAACAGCAAGAAAAAAAGCCAATAAATTAAACAGAAAAGACCAAAAAAAAAAAAAAAAAAAAAAAAAAAAAAAAAAAGAAAGAAAGAAAATGCTGGGAAATGGAATATGCCCAGCTACCATATTGTACTTTTTGGACATTGTCATTTTGTGTTTTCTCATTTACATAAGTCTGGGACGAGGGAGTTGGCTCAGCTCCTGAAGTCCAGCTCCCTCAAGTGCCTGCGTAGCTGAGGCCGTAGCAATATGGACTGCAGCATCCGAACAAAACCTTGGTACTGAGCAGTGAGGCTGCTTAAAGACCGTTCAGATTATGGCTACTCCATTTTACCGTTAAGGTTTCAATTTTAAAAGGCCTTTATTACCCATGACAAACCTACAGTAACCACAACTTTTTCTCAAAAGTGCCAGAGCTCCTATGGGATTTAATCAGTATTGGGGTTTTCTTCTATTTTGCTTTGTTCTGTGCTCTGTGCTTGAGTAGTTTGAGTTGAAAAATTCTTCAGTATTTCAGTCTTCAGTTTTCACTAAATTATCTCAGTATTCACTAAAGTTTCTCTATTCCATGGCTCATCTTTCTTCAGTAATTTGTCAGATGGATACCTACAGTGGAGGATCTATTCTGAGAAACGATGCTTTGATTTTAGTGGAATTTGTTCCTATTCCTGCTTGTTTTCCATGACAAGGCCAGGTCCCGTGAGCCCAAGGTCTTGTGATGTCTTCCATTTTCATCATCTTCCTTATATATTTTTGTTATACATCTACATCTTCCAGTTTAATCCTCTCTGCATCTCTTCCTGCTGCTGTTTAGGCACACAGGCAATGCTCACTACTCTTGATATACTAAGTATCAAGGCTGCCAACAAAAGCTAAATCAGAATGCTTAAACTGTGGGATTCTCCAGTTATTGTGGAAGTGACCAGTGATTATGATAATTGTATTGGGTTTTTTTAATCAGGTCAGACACAAATTCAGCAGGAGACCTACCAAATACCTGACAGTCTCTTTCAAATACTTTTAATGACTTTTCAGTAGGGTGCCTGTCCCCATAGATTAGCTCTTATCTAAGACCACCAGAAGTTATTTTACAAGGATTAATTACAAGAGGTTATCTAATAAGTTACTACTTTCAAAATACTGCATTGTTTTGATTTTATGCTCAGGTGATGGTGTCAAACCAGCCAATTGAATCTTGTGTTCTTTGTCATGTTTGCCATATTCATATATCTGATGCTTTATTGATAGAAAGGGCACACTAGCTGGATTTCTAAACTTACGTTCTGTCCCCTTGTTTTTCCCATCTCCCTAAAAATATTTTATATTCAAAATAGGTTTTCTAAAGAACTCATATATTTTTTTCTATAATTTGTCTGTTGAAGGAATCTCAGAAAGGGGATGAAAGTCGTCCTTAAAAGACAAAGTTAGGAGGCAGTCAAAACTCAGTTGTTGTCTGGGCTGAAATCACCTTTACATCACAGAAAGAGTGAATATTGTTGTTCCTAACCCTACAGTTTGACATTCATCCCATAGCTCAACAAACTGTGCAGGAAGGATCCTTCATGCTACTCTCATCTTGCAAAGTATTTTCCTCTTTCATGACTGTAGATTAAAATGTGTAATGAAAGTCTGCTGTTAAAGTTCTGAATTTGGTAAAGCAAAAGCCTCAACACCCGGGGCACGTTGGGAACTTTGACAGAACTTTCATTAAAATCATATGCACACTCCTCAGTTCTGCACCTTTGCCTGGCAACATAAAATAGTTTTAGAGATGCCTACCACTCTTTTACTCTTCTTCAAAGATTTAGAGACCCCATTTTCATGCAAGAAACGCTGTTAGGAAATGGCAGCAAGTTGTGTTTGCTTCAGTCCTTCCTCACAGCTTTGCAGTCCCGGAGTTAAAAATGCAAAGAGGTACCCCAACCCCTTCACAGGATGACCTTCTCATTCTTTTCCACGCACAAGTTACAGCTGGTAACTTTGAATATCCAAGACTTTGGCACCAGAAATAGAAAAATTGCTGCTTAGAAATGAAAAATAGATTAATAGTGCTGTAAACCTGGAGTGCTGCAGTGGTGAGGCTGGCCTGCTTTCTGTAACTGCCAGAGCAGCGTGCACAGCCTGGAATCTGAAGTTAAGCTGTGTGCTTTCATTAACAGCTCTGCTGCTCGCGTACAGGAATGCTGATATAAAGCCCAACGTATTGGCCCCTAGTTGGGTTCTTTGTGCAATGAAAGGAAAAGTAGGAATTCGTCGCTGAATTAAAGAGATTTGTTTCAAGTTCTCACCAGGAGCAAATCTCTCAACTAAGAATATTTGTTTTTCTATTTTTTTTCTAGTAGTGCTACTTAAAATTGAATGATGGCAGTGGTAATGGCGCTTGGTGCTTACCACTGCCGCCGTGAAGTCTCTAGTACTAGTTTAATACCCTAAGAAAGTCTAGGGTTGACATTTTATTTTTGTGCCTAAACAAAACTCATTAAAATATTAAAAATTAAATGCCATCTAACACCCCGTTCCTCCATTTTCTTGCTTCCTTTTGCCCGTGTTCCCCGTCCCTCAGTGTGTGCGGATGTGCATTCACGTATTCATTCACATGTTAACTATCTTTAACCACCCTTCAAAGTTTTTCTTTGAGCCCCTGAATTCTTTTGCACTTTTCCAGGTCACCTCCCTCCCCAGAGATTTGCATTTGTCAGGACGTGAGCTTTGACAGCCACCCGGATAGCAATGAATCAGTGTTTTTAGTTTTCCAACCCATATGCAAGGCAGCTTGCTTGATATAAATCACACTGTGGCCAATTCACTTTGAAACAGGATATCCATTTACCAGCTGACTTTACTGCTGGGTTTCTGTATTGAGGCATCCAAACCTCCTTTTCTAAAAAATGGCTACAACTTTGTGACTAACCTTTCCAGACTGTATTTCTCAACTCTAGGCTGGTGTTTATTTTGGCCGACTTCCCACTGTATAATATACACTGTTCATGCCAGCTCATGGCAAAACTCGCAATTAAAAGAAAAGAAAGGAAAAGAAAGCACAGATGTTCATCGTAAGCTGTTCACCACACTTTACCTGGCTTGCACCATCCATTCCCTTTCCCCTCTCCCCTAATGCCATCTCCTCCTTGGTTTCATTACTAATCTAAACGTACAACATTTGCTTTTTAAAAGCATTGGATCGTGAAACTTTCCATTCACTGGCATGTTGCAGGGAGTGGCTGTCATGAAAGGGTAAGCAGACATATTTAGTGGTTGCTTTGCGTACTGGAAGCTCAGTATTACCGATGCACGAAAATCCCTCTGGCTTTGGGCCCATCCCTAGATCATTTTGAGCCTCGTTTCCCTCACCCTTGTTTTAGCGTCCACCAACTTCCCCGGAGCTGCTCCTAATTTACACTGAAGGAAGCAGAAGTGGAATCTGAAAGTTGGTGTAGGGAGGAAATTTTGAAAAGCAGTGTGAATTTACAGCTTCGCTGACCATTTCAAAGCCTTCGTGAATGTCCTGTGCTCCTCTGGAAGCTGTCTGACTAAAGGGTTCGTGAATGTACGTTGAGTCAGTTCATTTGGCTCGAGCCACTTCCAGAACTGAACAAGTTAGACTGAATGTGTGTAAAATATATGTATCTAATATTTCTTTTTTCCTCTTTCCTCCCTGCTGCATCCTGCAAAGGGGAACAACAGAGTAAGTTCTTTGTCCTTTTACAAAATCCTTTTGTATCCTGTCTTGAGGGTTGTGTCATAAGAATCACTTTATCTTTGTTTCACACAATTGTTGCCTGCATACTCCTAAGAGGAAACTCCTAGCTGCTTTCTAATAAGAAATGTAGGTACAAAAATGTCTTCTATGAAACTATGAACGGATCTTTGTGCTTTAATTTTGTGGAAAGCAGTATGTTAAGTGATGCCGAGTGTTGTTTTTTAAGGCAGTTCAGTGAGAATGATGCTATAAAACAGCATTGGGACCGAAGATTATGAAGGTATAGTAATAAAGACCTTCTGAGGAAAGGTTGCTACAGTCTGATGAAACTCATTACAGCTGGATTTTTTGACCATACATCAAAGCTTGTATTAATGGGCAGTTATAAAAACCCGGCACTAAAGTCTTAAATAACAGATTTGCTGGCGTTGTTGGCTAAGCTGAACTAGATCAGTGTAGTGGCTTTGAAGGTGCCTTAAAATGGATGGAGGAGGGTGGGGTCAACATTTGACTTGGCTTCTAGACCCTTGATGCGTTCCAGCTGGACAGCAGCAGAAGGGTGTGGGGTGTGGAGAGAGAGAACTGAAATATGCATGGTAGGTTTTTTGAAACTGAGCAGCACATAAAAAGATAGTTTTGCTGATGTTGATCTGATAAACTAATAATCAAGTCGTTCCCAGGGTTTGTACTTTTTCTGCCATTTTTACTGAGCTTAAGAGTGGAAATTTCACATCTCACGCTTTGGAACATGATGCAAAGGGAGTTTGTCATGCTACAGAAAGAATTGACACGGCTTTTGCATTTTTCTTCTTTCCTGTTTTGACATATTAACCCTTAGGAGGACGTATCTGGAGCATCAAAGGATGCTTCCTAGCAAAGGTTGAAACTGTTCCCTGAAATATTGCTTGTAGCATCTCACCGTGAGCTTCTGGCATTTCTGGGCTATTTGGGAAAGACCCATGTGCATTTAAAATGGTCTGAAGACCTGGGAATTTGTCTGCTTTTAATTTTGATATTTTTATCACTTCTTGTCTGCTGCTGTCTCCATAGTAACTGGGCTCAGAAGCACCAAAAATGTTGTGTTTTATTGGCTTGCCTGTCGGGTGGTGAAGGGTTAAGAATTGATGGCATAGAGAGAGGGACTTTATGTAGGAGGTGGTGTGAAATGTAAATGTTAACTGTGTACACTGAAATATCAAGGTAATGTTTATAATGTTGCTTTACGATATGCTGACTTAAGGCTTTGCTGCTATGCTGGATACTGAGCTGATCTCCTGATGAGAGGAGTTAGACTGTAGATGCTCTGTCAAGTGAGATGGGGCACCAGAGATCTCTTGGGGCTGCCAGAAACAGAGGTCAGGATGCATGTGGACAAGTGCTGTTCTCCAGTGACCTGAGCTATGGGGCACCTCCAGGGAGGGAGGACCAGTAGTAGCGTCTGATGTGGAGTTATACTGCTAGCAAAAGATAGGATAGGTTTAAGCAGGAGAAACCTGTGAGATTTGAGGCTTGTTGGATCTGCTAGCTCTCCTTCTGCCGTGAGCAATGGGTGATTTTTGCTGTACGTTCACAGATATTCCCCCTCTGGCTATGGGATGTCAGCCAGAAGGAAATTCCAAAACAAATCTCCATGACAGCCATCCTCGTCTTTCTCTCGGAACCCAGATCCTTGTGAGGATCGTTGTATCCTCATCTATGTCCCCTCCCTTCTTTCACATAAGCTGCTCATGCTCAGGGGGCTGGAACTAGATGATCTTAAAGATCCCTTCCAGCCCAACCCATTCTGTGATTCCATAACCACCCGCACAACCTGAATGGGTACTGCCCTTAGCTTTGCCTCTTAAATTTGCAAAGTAAGAATAAACATTGGAGTAATGAGGTCCTAAGAAAAAGCAGGGGGAGGGAGAAGAAGAGGGTTTATGGTCATCAGTGGACTACCAATCATTTTTATTTTTACGTTTTATTGTTGCACAATCATTACTGTAAGTGAGATTTCTCACATGGTTAAAAATAAATACATCTTCAAACGCTTTGTTGGATAAGATCTGTAAAAAGGGTCGTTTGGAATGAGGTAATGGAGACCTACCTCATTCAGCAAGCACATGTTGGCAAGCCACGTCTTCCTAAAGTTAAAACTGAACTCTGCTCTGCGGTCCTGCGCAGAGGCAGGACGAGTAGAGCGTTGTGCCAAGCTGCACGGAGCGCTGGGAAGCTGCCTGTAGCTTCGGTCCAGATGCTGAAGACACTGAGTCAGTGTCTTAATCCATCTCTGTGAATTTGCTTCCTCCCCTGTGCATTTTCATCACTCTCGTTTAAAAACAAAAGCAAAAAAACACTGGCCCTCCAGAGCCTGCTGTTTGAAAATAACAGCAGCAGCAAAGCCTGCAACATTCTCTTGTAGGCAGTTTTCATTACGTGCATACCTACGTTGTTAGGTTAGGAGATTAACTAGATGCTGTGTCCTACTGAAATTCTCATCCCAAACCCCACAGGCTGAACTAGCAAAAATACACAAAAGAAAACACCCAAAACCCCTAAGTGGCTCTCTTTATATTAAAAGAGCTCACCTTTTTATCAGCCTTGAACCCTGAATTATCCAAACACTTCTGCTTAATTTGAACGATCAAACGCTTTAAAACTGAGGGCAGTCTTGAGAAAATTCAACCAAGGAAAATCAAAAATCTGATTAAACTGCTTTTTGTGGGCACAGCTTTTCTAACCATTTTGCATTGCTGTGCTTGCGATGCCCTTTACTAAGCATATAGAACAGACAAGTCTAAAGAATGTATTTGCATCTTGGTTAGTGGGATTGTCTCAGTGTATATAGCACTGAGCATACGGGCATTCACCTAACATAAAGTCACTTAGTATAATTCAGTTTGAATTTTCTCCTGAGAAAAACAGAATTTCCTTTGAAAAGAAAAAGAAAATAATCTCGCTGCCAGGTCAGTTTGCATGTTATTGCTTAAAATACTTCTTGGTGACATATTAATTGCTTAGTTTCGAGTCTCTTTTTTGGGAGGGGGAGGGGGAGAGAGGTGGGAGTAGTTTTACTGAACTCGGATTCCAGATCAGCTACTTCATTAGGAAGACCAGATGTCCTACTCCCTCTTGAGACAGCCCTGGAAAGTGGGAACTCAGAGTGAATGAAGTCAGGGTACTCATCCTACCTAGGTGTATCACAACAGCTCTCTCAGTTCATCTATTTCAAACTTGACTATTGACATTTCTATGCAGGTAGTATGCCAGAAGCCGTGTGCACCTTTGCACAGGGCTACGATGCTTTCTCTAGCAAATCCAGCTGTGTTTCTGAAGTGTCTGCACTTACCTGGTCGTCACGCTCTGACTCAGGCCATGGTGACGTTCCCAGCCAGGCTCAAACTGTGAGTCAGTGCCTCTGCCCCGAGACTGCTGAGAGTGGTGTTCGCGTTGAGGTCCTGAGCTAAACAAAGTAAAGACTCGCTTGTGTTTGTTGTGTAGCAGTAAGCTGAACAGCAGCTTGTGCTGATGTGTCA
>PPHD01006838.1:907-23944 GCA_002909625.1 Bambusicola thoracicus
GGTAGTACCAGAACTGAAAGCAAGATAACTGAGGCAATGACGTGATGCTGCAATGGTGCAGACCTCTAGAAGTCAGACTAATTATGCTGCTGTTGTGTTACTGCTCAGATGTGACAATTCAGTCTACACAGCAAAGTGATGTGCAATACACTCATGACAATTTATTAAGACCAAACTTAGGTGACTATCATGAAATAGCATTGCCTGAACTGAACATGAACACCATCTCTCTCATCAGAAGAGTCCTTCTGGATAGACTTTAAAACTTATAGAAAGCCCAGAGAGAAAATTCTATTAGAACTGAGAATTGGCCCTAGATAGCCATTCCAGCATTTCCCTAGGGGAAATTATACGGTCCAGAATTAAGTTGGAAAACAAAAACAGTACTTTGCACACTCTCTTTCAGACATGCCTGAGAATCCAAAGTGCTACCAAAAAGGAAACTCCAATTACAAAGACGCATTCTGGAAAGCAACATACATCGGAGTGCCAAGCAGCATGACTCCACTGCTCCTGATACCTGAACTAGCTTGTCCAGGGCTCTCTAAGATATCTCTGTAAGCAGCTGCTTTGCACAGTAGAAATAATCTGGGCAGTAAGCAAATCTGGCAAGTTTAGCTCATAATGATGCATCCTTTGACAATGAGCCCAAGGCAATACAGATGTTATTATGTGAAGAAGGAACTAAAATATAATTGATTACAAAATTATGGAAGAATTTACAAGCTCTAGCAGTTGTGCATTATTGTAGGGTCTTTATTCTTACGGAGTAATTTAGAGAACTTTTTCATAGAAACACTAGACAACGTCACACCAGGAGATGAACTAGAGATAACTGGAATACAGAGAAGACATTACTCACTGTAAATTGTATCCTGGTACATAGGCCCATGAACAGATTGAAACTGCAACTAAAGAAAAGCTTTGGGTAGTAAAAATCAAACAGGTAAAATTCAAATTTGGCAGCAACAAACTCATGCATACACAGATTGTGTGAATTAGATGTATGGCTAAATAAATGGAGGAAAAATAATGTAGTCTTTTCTGAATGTCAAATCTGCAAAAATACATTGTGCCCTTGGACTCATAAAGGCAATGAAGCAAAAAGGGAAATAGCAAAGAGCAACTGAGAAAAAACTTCAGTGCATCTCCTAGAACAGAGCTGTCATTGGAATAGAGATTAGATCAGTGAGCAGATCCCTCAACAGAACATGCTTTGGAATTAAATAAATGTAATTCTTAATAGGAATACTTCATACTTCAGCAAGCAATTTCCTCCTTTCTGGAAAGTTGCAGGGGAAGATTTATTTACCCTTGCTGTAAAAATAATATGTGTTTTTTGAAATGATGATTTTTTCACTTCTGTGAAACGTCTGTGTGAAATATTGCAGCAATGCAGATAGTTGTTCTATTGGTCCATTGCATCAGCCCACTGTTAAGCAAACAAACTATTTCCAGCTATACTACTGCAAATATTTGCAGCTGTATTCAGAAAACTAAACTCCACTATCTCCATTCTGACAGACTGAAAACTGAGATCTGATCTGAACCTTGCACTGTTTAATAAGAAGCAAATAAATGGCCAAGTTAGAGTATGTGATATGTGAAATTTAACTTAGAAGAAAGCAGACAATTAGAATGCTTCTAATGTCTTTAAGCTACAGTCAAGGGAATCATAGGCCCACGCTGTTGTAAATAAAGGGAATTTTTCATTCAGGGTCCTGACCATATCCATCACTTTATGCTACGGATAAAAATCAGTTATAAAATGATCACAGTGCACATGTGTTTAGCGAGCTAAGGAAATCATTATCCAAACATGAACATTCATGGTGAGTATCAAACGTCTCCAAATACCAAAAGGAAGAGGAACAAGGTACATAGGATATGCTGCTTTTCCTGAAAAGTCTTCTGTTAGTCAGTGTTGACCACAGTCTAAAGAAAACGAACTCTTAATACAATCAACAATGAGAATCAATAACATCAATACTGGAAGAAAGAGCTACAGGTCCAGAGGGTAAAGCACATCAGAGATTTACCAAACTTGGTCAACTCATTTATCTGACAAACTACTTCTATATTACTGGAACTATTTTTAAAATCACTGCACAGCTAATATATTTGAGGTGGAGAAAAAGATTGTTCCCATGTTCCCATTGTTCCCATGATGACTGAGCTCAGTAGACACAGAAAAAGTGGGGTGTAGCATGGAATGAGCAGTGTGAGCTAGAACTGAGGCAATAAAAGAGAAGTGAATTGCCTTCACCATAATTACCACATATTAGATGATATATGCTTCAAATTATTCAGCTCAATTGTTACAAAAATGCTATTTTTTTTTTCCCCAGCAATCTGTGGAAATCTTCAAAAGCTAAATATACCTTTATACCTATTTGAAAGAAGAGAGGTTGTAACTGTGTCAAGCACTGGGCATGAGAAAGTTGGCTGGATGAAGATATTTTGTGGAGACACGACAGCAAGTCAGTGTCATAGTGTAGATGCTATGCTTCTCACTTTGCTGAAACGAGCATTCAGTATCCTTGCTTTGATCCACTGCTCTACAAACAGCATGTCCCTTTTCAGATCCTGCAGTATACAGACCCCACTTCGCAATACTGAGCACTTAAGCACCTTTCTGTGTCACCTCATCTATCTGCCAAGCAAATGCCTGAGCAGTACATCTACTTGATGGAGTGACATTTGGACAAATCTTCTCTCCATTTAGAAGTCTAACACATATGGATACCAGAAATGCTGCTTGGTAGGAAGAAGTCCAGAGCATCACAAGGGGAGAGACACACATTCCAGAGGAAGAAAGGAGAAAACAGCAAGTAGATTGTTTTTTCTCAGGTCATAATGAGACCAACACCTCCAACAGACACATACCTCTTTTACCTCTTAAGCCAGGCACTGAAGAAATGTATGTATGTGTGTGTGTATGCACATATTTAAAAATTGCTTAACAATGGGTTGTCGTGTTAAAGGAAAGAGAAAAGCAACAGTTGCTCAAGAGCTGTTAGGTCAAGAGACGCTGCGTAACAGCTACTAAAGCAGGAAGATCTTTGGCAACTGCAGGACAGAAAAAAAAAACCACTGGAACTCACATTTTGGATTGGTCCAGTAGTGACTGCTGCTTCCTGAAAAGGGCCTCATTCAAGCAAGCTGACAGCAGGAGCCTCCCTCCCAAGTTTCAGCAGGCACTGATTGGTTCTGTGAGACCCACGGCACTCCACCACGCTTCCTGACCATCTGCAAGGCAAGCTGCTGCTCACAAGCTGTTTGTTCCATGGCAATAGGATGCTGAAAATTTGCATTTGCCTCAGCCATCACCTGGAGCAATTTCATGACATTGTCTCTGAAACTCTGTGAGATTGTGGCAGCCTACTTATGTTCTTGAAGGACAAATGAGGGAAAACCCAAATGAGGTCAGAGAAGAAAACTCCAAATGTAGTTAGTTTCTCTAAGCTGTATAAGAAATCAAGTTTCAATCTCTTGGTGTTTCCTTCAGGTATCATAAGTTCAGTTTACAATTTGCCCATTGCAGTGTTTTCCTGCACTTGTGGGAATTAGAACAGGTCACTGCATGACAAGCAAGGATGCAAGTTTGTAGGTGCTATGTAGTCTCTTGTAAAGCTCTTTGTATATTCTCAAAACCTACTGTTAAAAAGCCCTTCCATGCAAGCCTTGGTTACCTCTCACTTACAGCAGGGTAACAGTGGGCACTCAAGCATCGTATTTTGGGCTGTGTCCAGTGAGGCAGCTCTCAAATTGCAAAGCAAACAATACAACACAGCACACAGAAAGAACAGGAATCAGTGCCTGCTTTTGTGGTCAGATTAGTTTGGGGTTACTAGGTTAGTTTTTACTGGCTCTTGAGAAAATACTTCTACACTCACACATAAAAAGCTACAGTAGTGCTATTTTTCTCATCAAGTCATACTTAATTTATATTTCTAATTAACTCTGAGTGGTGAAAGGCGTATTTTATTCTTCTGCCAGTTTTAAAGTACTTATCTGGTGGGTTTGGAAGCTCTCTTCCTTTCACAGCTCTTCTGAAATTACAATTCCCATTTTTGCTCTTTCCTGAAAGAACCTGTGTTTACCCAAGCACATGCTCTCTAGATAGAGCAATCATTGTCAGAAGTGTCTTCAATGATAAGCTTTAATAGGAAAGCATAAGGTCATGTCTTTAGAAATGCCAGCATTTCGTCAGAGCCTATGTCCCACTCTCAAACTGGGTATGAAGTTCTAAGGAGATCCATTGTCAAGAACATTTAGATAAATCAAAGACATTTGAGCTTTTTGTTAGCAAGTATCCAGATTAATAGTAAATTTGAATACTTTAGAACAAGGTAGCTGTTATTTTTATGATCATGTCCATTTCTGAACAATTTTTTTTTTAATTCCAGTATTTTCAAAAATCTTTTATTTGAAAACTACTGTTCCAATGCTTTAAAGAATTGAACTCTGCAATATTGAAGTATTTCATTGAGGTTTTATTACATTTATCAAAATTAAAGGAGATCAAAGTAATAAAAAGATAAAGAAAATCTGAAATTACAAATATTCTTCTAGCAAGTAGATATTCCCTGTATGTAGTGTTTAGTAAAGAGACATAGATATTTCAACACTAACTATACACATGGATTTATTCAGGTTTATTTTTACTATATAATTTCTGTTCCTCTGATTAATGAATCAGATGATATTTTCTTTAAAATATTATGATATATTTTGATTTAATTTAAAATGTTAAGATATTTTAAAGAAAAAGCCATGCTATTTTCTTTTAAAAATTGCAGTGCTAAACTCTGTAAAATGGGATAGAGATAAAATATCTTCCTTCATTTTAGAGACAGAATTCCCTCTGAATTGTACAATAATTCATAAATCGTTATATCTTTAGTAGGGTCTGTGGTAATAGAACAAGGGGAAGTGGTTTCAAGCTCCAAGAGGTTAATTTAGGTTGGATGTAAGAAAAAAGTCTTCTACAGTGAGAGTGGTGAGGCACTGGAACAGGTTGCCCAAAGATGTTGTAGATGCCCTGTTCCTGAAGATCTTCAAGGCAAGGCTCAATCAGGCCTTGGGCAACATGATCTAGCTGTGGTGTCCTTGTTCATTGCCGGGAAGTTGGACTTCATGGCCTTCAGAGGTCCCTTCCAATTCTAAGGATTCTATGATTAACTACCTACTTCGTCTTTGAATAAATCCGTGATATCTCCAACTTACGTGTAGGAAAAAAAACAAAACAGTACAAATCTAAAGAAAATATTACTTGCTGAAAACATTCTTCACAAAATAATGCTGGTAGACATTTCAACACACAAGGGAGTTTCAGAATTACAAATACACTGCAATTTGCTTCTTACTAAGATGATACTGAGTAGTGAGTTGTAGGTAATGCCCTTTTAAGCTCCCTTTCTGTTTATACAAGTTTTTGCTACAATAAATGCATACTACACAAACAAGTCGCTAAGAGATAAGACAGATAGTGAAATTATGTTACATTAGCAACTGCTTGGATATCCATGTAATTTTACACCCACTGAGTGTAATGTAGTTTGTACCTCAATGGATGGGGGGCAAAGACCTTACACTTACCATAAAAAGAAGCCTTTGGGTGGAGTAGGCAACACACTGTAAATCCACACCCCAACTTGTTTCATGGTAATTTACCCTTATAGGTATCCCTCTGTTGTCTGGAGACAGATGTTCTCTCCTTTAAAGAAAACAACGTAACTTGCCTGATGAAAGACAAAATTAAATGTTTACGGAAAGGGCAAGATAGTAAACTGTTGTAAATAACTGAAAAGATATAATCAGTATCTGAAAATTTAGCTCTAAACAGAGAGTTACTTGAAATGTTATCATTTTCTGTTCAATTAAAATTGAATGCTGAATTTAGATTCTTTTAACATAAATTCGTGGCCTTATTTGCAAAAGAAAATGTCAGATTTTCCAAACTTTTTGAACTTAGAAGTTCATTGCATGAAACAGAACACAGTACTGATCTCTCAGAAAATGAAATAGTCATTCCCTGAAAGATCTAGCTACACTATGTAGTAAAACGTAAATTCAATTTACAATTCTGGAACTCTGTTAACTATGTAAGTTGTACTATTTTTAATTTTTTATTATTGAATCATGTAAATGAGCCAAAAAGAAAGAATTGAGGAGGCATTTTTTTATTTTCTTGGAGTTTATGGGTGTTTTTTTTTCTACACAAATTGAGTATATTCATCTCTGTATATGTTCATGTTTCTGTGTATTAGAAGCACAGTCTGAATTGAAGCTGTATATATGTATTGTTTACACACCTAGCTCAGGTTTTCAGTTAAAATTTAGTTTTAAAAGTATTTTCCCCTTAGAGATCAAAATCCAGTGACCAGTCTTTAAATAGTTTTACCCTTGAGACAGTTACAATTTCAGCTAAGTAAGAGGTGCAGGAATTATTTTACATCATAATGAAATTTTTTAACTAAAAAAGGACAGTAGAATCACAGAAAGAAAACAATTGAAATGTTTTTGGAACTATGTCTTACTATGTTTTATCCACTCTTCTTCCTCAGTGTACTTCTCAAATCAAAGACATATCCTATAGAGGATGCCAATTAGTAGTTAACAGGAGAAAGAAGTCAGAAAGAATACAAGTAAAATGGAGCAATTAGCAGAAAAGACTGTTTATTTGAACACTTGAATCTTCCAGCCCATACGGTTTTAAATTTACTAAGTACATCATGACATACACTTGCTAACCTGACTTTTTTTCAATGAGTGTTAGTTTTGTATGTTCCTAGAACTCTCTCTTTTTGAGCTGGAATTTTGTGGCTTGAAATGAAAACAAATATCTGGTCATTCAGGAAAACTTAAGACGAAATGACACTGAGCACAACAACCACTTTGAACTACATGGAGATCCACAGTATAGAAGACCACAGAGCAGAACCTGCCATGACCTGAACAAAGCTGCTATCATTTGCTTTGTGTAAATACAAGGGCATAAAGAAACTAGCTCAGAGCCAAGTTTGGGCTCTACAGTGAGACAGGCAATTCCTACATACAGGCAAAAGGCTCAACTATCACTCCCTCCTGATGCAGGAGTGAGAGAGACACACCCACATCAATGACTGGAGAGAGATTTACTCAAGTGAGGCATGCAGAGCCAGTACAGCAGGATAAGTGCAACAGCACAGTATGCATCTCAACAGACAAAACGCCATAGCTATTTGAAGAAGTTCCTATTAAACTCTTGCCTCACCTTCAGTACCACCCTGAAGGAAGGAATGTGTTTATGGCACAAGTTAACAGGCCTGCCCACACATTTGTCATGGGCGAAGGCACAGCCCAAGGAGAATGAAAAGAGGTCAAGTCACAGAATAAAGCCTGTAATAGAAGCAAATGTTAAAACTTAAGCCAGTATCAACTTTGAATGAGATAAAGAAAAGTAAAGCACAAACAAAACTCAAAGACATCATCTGAGGCAGGAAATGCCCATAACTTGCCTGTTGGTATGGTAACAGCACCAGTAGTCTACATGATCCTTATGGGATCCACATAGGAACACATGATACTCATAAACAATAACTCTACGCCAATAAGACTCTGGTGAAGATAGATGTATACCTGGAGAGGCAGGTGTGCTACTCCAAAACCAGAGAAAGCAAGACTGTTAAGGTCAGCTTGAAACAAGCAAACAGCTGGGGAAGCACTGCTCTCTCTTCCTGTACACTCCTATCTCCACCTGCTTTTATAACATGGTCTTTTGTGATCCCCATCATATACTTCCTCATCACTTCCCTTCTGCCATGTGTAACTTCTCACTTTCCTGCCAATTACTTCTTTATGTGAGCTTGCTTTGGTCACTCCCATTATAAAAACATCCCACTTACAGCCAACTTGTTTCATCATTATCAATCCATCTTTTTTGCTTGTTTGTTTTGAAGCTCTTTGAACACAATCTTCATGGGATCTACCTGGAGTTTCTCTCCCTGTGTCATTCCTTCCTTCTGCTACTGAAGTTGTTTTTACCAGAATATTTAATAATACTTCTGTAGCCAAGAGGTACATCAGTAACCTGTCATTTGTGGATAGGGGGTGTGTGGGGGAACAGTGTACAATTTATACCTTATACTTGATGCTATAAAGTTGTTATGAAACTCTTTAATCATGGAAGGCCTTATTATATAGAGAATCCACCATTTGTTTACAAAGGCTGTATCACATCCCTCCCAGACAAAGCACAATAATGGGTTGTTAAAACCTTAATGATAACCTATTCAAAGAGCCCTAGGACAATTAGTTGGATGAAGTCTAAAGAAATCAGCTGAATAACCACCCTGTATGAAATGCAGAGTGGAAAATCCCCAGGAGCAGAACAAAGGAAATCAGGCCTTCAAGGAAGGAAATCAGACTCAGGGGCTGGGCAGACTGATGTTAGTAATGCACAGAAAACTTTGGCAGGAGTGGTGTGTTCTGCATAGCTGCAGAAACCTAGCTGCATCAGAACAAATGAAGCAAAATAGGAGGAACAGAGCATCCAAAGTCTTGAGAGCAAAAGATAATTTTCTCTTTGGACTTCTCTAATTTCCTTCCTCCTTATATCACTTACAAAATAATAGAGAGTTGTCTGAAAATAACATCAGCCTGATCTTTGAGTACCCTGGGATGAATCTCACAAGGCCGCATACATACTGCTATGTGTCTAGTTGGAGCAGCAAATCCCTCAAAAATCCAGGGCTGGCTGTGATTTTATCATCACTGCAATCATGATCCTCTAGCTCAAGGCTCTGGAGGCCTCAAAGTCCTTCACTGGTGCTAAAAATTGAGGTGAAATAATCATTAAATATTTGCTTTGTCTGCTTCCCTATTTGTGAGGTGTTCATACTTATCAAGTAAATAATGAATGTTGTCTCTGATCCTCCTTTTGCTGTTAACATATTTTTAAAAGTCCTTTTCATTGTTCCCCACAGCACTGGTTGTCTTCAACTCTAATTTAACTTTGGTTGTGTAGGTTTTCCCCCTACAAGGGATAACAGCATTTCTGTAGTCCTCCAATGTCACCTGGTCTCACTTCCAGTGGCCATACATTTTCCTTTTCTGCCTAAGCTTTAGAGGAAGATCCCTACTTCACCAAGTCAGCCTTATACCCTACCTGTTTGATTTCCAGCATTTTGGAATTGCCTGTTTCTGTGCTCTCAGAAGATGACCAGCTTTCACGGACCAACATACCTTCAAAAGTACTTTCCAAAGGGACCTTACTAAATGTTTCCCTGGGCAGCCTGAACTCAACAACCCCCTCACATCCAGAGTTGAAGTCTTGGTAGCAGCTGTCCTCCTGTCATCAAAGATTTTAAACTCAACTATTTTATGGCCAAGATGGACACCAGTTACTAACTCACCCACAAAACCCTCTCTGTTTATAAGCATAAATTTTGGAGGGCACATTTCCCATTCAGCTCCCTCAGTACCTGAACCAAGAAATAATCCTCAGGATGTTCTAGGAATCTCCTGAACTTGTATCAACTGTGTGCTATTTCTAAAAAAAAAGCTTCCAAAACACAATGACTCTTCTGCTATTCTGCCTTTCTTTAGGAAATGCCAGGAAGTCCATATGTGCTCAACAAAGCTGTTCCATCTTTCTGCAGTGAGCACCCAAGCAGCTCCCCATCCTCACAGCCCACTACTCAGAACTTAGCAGGGGGGAAAGCAGCAAAGAAAGCCAATAGTTCGATTTGTTTTCATAATTATTTTTTTTTCATTCTGTCCTTGAACTTCCTTCCTCTTAAAAATATGTAACTTTCAGTTTGTAAGAGCAAAGAATCATAGAACCATGGAATCACAAGTTTGGAAAGAACCTACAAGATAATCTAGTCCAACTGTGCTCCATTACCCTTGCTACCACAAGCCACTAAACCATATCTCATAGCTCCTCATCCAGGCACCTTTTGAACACTGTCAGAGACAGCGGCTCCAACACCTCCCTGGGCAGAACAGAGGAAACTCATTTCCCTTTCTCATACTGTGATTTTTTACACACATAAACGGTGATAGAACAATGAGGAAGGGTTTAAAATTAAAAGAAGAGAGATATGGATTAGATTTTAGGGGAAACATTTTAACTCAGAGTGTTGGAACAAGTTGTCCAGAGAAGCTATGGATGCCCCATCCCTGCAGGTGTTCGAAGCCAGGTTAGATAGGGCTCTGGACAGCCTGATCTGGTGGGTGGCAACCAGCTGATGGCAGGGAATTGAAACTGGGTGGGCTGTAAGGCCTGTTTCTACCCAACCATCCTATGATTCTATGATGATTCTATGATTTGAAATTTTTCTTTAGGGATACGATGTAAGAATGAGGTCAACTCAGTGTTGACACTTCCCAGCTTACCTTCCCACCTTGTGAGAATCAGTATTTTAAGGATTTCCTGAGTCAGGAGTTGCCTCTAGAGTTAAGTAGTTCTTGACAGAAGACAAGCATGTGAATTGTATCTAACAATTTCAGAATTCATTTATACGTCTGGATTCGTGTCACAAGGAGTTTTTCAGTTTAGTTCTGTGCTGAGGAACTATATTCTTTTGATTGTTGTAAACCTGGAACCTAGTGAATTATCTGGGTTCCAGTTAGTTATTGTGGGAGGAAAAAAATAGAAAGGAAAAAACATTCTGAGAAGTTTGAGTTGACTGGAGATAATGCGATGGCTCTCAAGTCACGTTCTTGTCTCCCTTCACAGTATTCAAACCTTCCCCATCCTATAAGGATTCTACACGAAAAACCTAACCAACGGAAGACCTTATCCATACCTCCTGATTCATAATAAATTAATCTTTTTAATGTAATGTTTATATTGACATTGTTGTTCATGTACACAGTTAAAATTTTACTCAGGCATAAAACCAAATCCTTTTGTCTGTTCCTGGCAAATGCACTCATGCAAGAAAGTGTAACAATATCCTTCCCCATGCATCTCTTCACTCTCTTCCTCTTAATTATACCAAATATGAACAGCTAATCTTGTCTTCCAGAGCCTTTCACGCTCTTTTTGCTCCCCAAATATATCAGTCTATGTCAAGAAGATAAATTCTATTCCCAACAAGTCCGTGTGTCCCTCTCTGTCACTAATGTATTACATTTTCAAAGAAACATTTTCATGTAATCTCCTGTCTTGGTACTAACATTTGAGGAAGTTCCCCACAATTATTAACACAGCCATTTAAGTGTTCCCACCTGTCTGACGATAAAGGATATTACAGGTAGTTAATGTGATTAGCACCTTCTCCATCAAATATCTGTAAGAATTCCATCCTCACTGAGAATTAACAGTGAGCACGGAATAGCCAAAGGACACATGAACTGTCAAGTTCATACACTTTTGTAGCGGACCACCAAGACTACTCTCAGTAGGCACACCTTGTCTTCCATTATTTGCTCATTACTTTGTTGTTTCCTAATATTACCGTTTTTCTGTTTTTCACTTTTTGGATATTAGATGGGATGTTGTTTTTCTACAGTACTATTTGCTCAGTTAGATCCTTCCTATAGCCCCATTTTTCTGTATTATCAAAGAAAGTACATTAAGAGAAGGAGCGAGAAGTACACATGGCAAATTTTGTGTAGTACATGGTCTTATCTCATTGTGCTTCACCTTTGTTTTCCTTTAAGTTCTTGTTTTTTTTCTCTAACTCACCCTGGCCTCTGCTTAAAATTAGATTACATGTTCATCAGGTTAGCGAATTTCTGTATCTTTTGTGAAGTGCTCAATCACCACCATAATACAAATAATTGCAAAGTAAATGATGCTTCAGGAGCTATGATCTCAAAATAGTAACAGTCAGCACTTATGTAGTTCTTCTCCCCCCACATTTCCCCACTCCCCAGACTGAAGATGCATTTGTTAATTAATTAAGGCTGAATGACAAAGTCATAATTAGCCCAGTCCAAGTTATTCTTAACAGTGATAGGACTACCAACATAATAAAGATATTCAGTATTCCAAGAAAGCTCCCGCTGTTGTCTCATTATATGGAATTAAAATACTGTCTGCACAGAATGATCAGAGTCTTATGACAGCAAGACGTTCATACAGCATTGTAACAAATTTGGGAAATGAACAGATGGATCTTGCAGCTTCACTCAATGGCAAGCACAATTACACAGGGTCTTTAGAAACAGTCTTGAACAACACTGGCAGATTCACATCTTTTAGCTTTCCAAAGACTTAGGGAAAATACACAAGAGTCTGCAAACCAACTACTGCATGGAATAAACATACTATAAGTGACAGAAATAAAGTCATTAAGGAACCATATATCTTTCAGGACTTGCATCAACCCTGAACTGTACTTCAGAATTACATGAAAGTTATGAGTAGTTCCCACTCTGTTAACAAGTACACTAATGAAAAAGAAGTTCATTCTTTTTCATATACATTTTCTCTAAGGCAGTTAGAGGTTAAAAAGCCAACAGGCGGATCAGTCTCATCACTTTTAAGAAACTAGTCTCTTTAGTTAAAAAACTGGTTGCATCAAAGAATCTACTTGAGGCACATCAAAAAAGAAATCTGTTTAAAGCATTACAGTCTTCAGAAACAATGTACTCCATTACAAGAATGTGTACTGTTTATTGATGCTCTGTGCTACTCCCTAAAGTGAATCTAAGCTAATCATATGTGAAACATGTCTTCTGCAGATAATGCATACTGCAGAAGTCAAGAGAGAAAAGGAATTATTCAGTCCCTGATTTCCCATCCAATGAAACAGCTTGCGTTAGGGAATAATACTGTCTTCAAGTTATCACTTTATGTACTATCCTCATGCTCAGCATATGCGTGATTACACAGTGTCAAGGAAGGTCATGCTACTATGCTACTGCAAAAAAAAGTTTATTCTCATGACTACCAGTGTGACAGAAAAACTACCTCAGGGCTGACTGCACTGTCAGCTATATGTAGACCTCCTGATTACACCAACTTTGCTCAAAATATTTAAGGTGACAGGCACAATAGCTGTATGTCTGCCTGCTAGAGATAGTCATGTGTGCACAAGTGGTTGACATGCTCTATTTCCTAACTCATCTATCACAGGCATACACATGCAGATCTGCTGAATTCCAGGAGATAGCATTCTGGTCATGAGCAGAGGGCTGAATTCTGTGTTGTGTCTTAGACTGTAGGAATTAAGTAAAAAAATGACCTAAAACCATCATTACACCTGTGCACCTACTGCAATTAGAATCATCCTCCAGGATGTTGTGGGAGTCCTGAGGCCATTCTAGTTTACCATGGCCTCAGAAAAACTTTTAACCAAATGTCTCACAGCCTACCTGCCTTTGCTTTTCTCCTGATCCTTGCGTTGCTTCTCCCCCAGAGGATGGTGAGATGGAAGCTACATGCCGTCTCTACTTATATGAAGAAATATCACTGGGTATGCAATTTTTCAGAAACTCTGTGTATCACACATAATTCTGTTAACAGAATAAAATTAAAATCTTTCTTTCTGGTCTTCCAAACTGCAAAGTTATTGAAAGATTTAAGGAAAAATTAAAGCCCTTCTGTCATTTGCTTCAAAAAATTTAAGATATTCTCTTTAATGCTTTCCAGATTTGCTGCATAATTTGTCATGATATGGGGGAAATAAAAGACAAAACGAACTGTTAGAGAAAGAAAAGTGCATTTCTATGTAATTTGAAATCTTACATCAAGCACATCAGGCAATTCCACCTTGAAAAGCTTGCAATTCTCAGCATTCTCACTGCTGATATTATCATCAAAATGATGAAACAAGTGAATTCTGGTGATAAGAGCTATGTCCGTCACTAGTCAAACATCATCAAGTCATCAAAACACCAAAATCACTGCCATCACCAACTGATGTTTATCCTGGGCACAGAAAAGCTTCTTAATCAACCAGGCCTTCTGAGCAAACCACCATGCACAAAACAAAGTCACATATTTTGCATGCATCTGCTGAAAAAGGATCTACATAACGTCCTCTGTCTAACAAAGAAAATGTACTGACCAAACATAAATACTATGCACTAGAGATTATCTAGTGTGTATGAAATCTGTGTATGAAAACAATTGGAAATTAATTAATTTGCTGGTTCTCCTGTATTCTCCTCTGTTTGTGTTGGCTCACTGTTTATCATACAGCTCAGCCACCTCTTCAGCTGTAGAATGCCATGTGAAATAGTAGGGTTGGAAGAAAGGAGGCAGACAGATGCTCTGTAACTCATTTTCAGTGGATACATTTGCCTTTTTCCTTACTCTCAGTAATTCTCAGTAAGAACTTTTCTTGAGAAAAGGGACCTCTAACTACTTCCCACACTTCTTAGCACTTTCTGCAGTGCCTTTTGTTTCCGAAAAAATGAAAGTACAAGCAGATACACACAGCCACTGTCAGGTCAAAGAATGATACTCAGCTACAGTACCATCATTTAGGTACTTCTGTGATAAGAGGAACAGAGCTGCACCAGAGTCTTCACTAATAATAAAGAGATTCCCTACATCCATTTTTTTTTCATGAACATCAGGCTACAGGTAACGAAGACGCACTGCAGAACTCCAGTGAATAAGATAGTGAACAAACTGAAGATCAATAAGAAATCTCACCTAAGAGTAGACTTCTTAAGGGTTACCGAAGGACAAGCAGTAGGCTTCTCTCTCACCACTCATTCAATGCATAATATGTAGTTATTTGCGAAGCCTGTATCTGATCTGGCATGGAAGTTAAGACCACACTACAAATGCAGAGACAATAATGAAGATGCTGATCATGCACGTGTAGTTTGATTGGCATTCAGATAACCATACCATCACAGTATGAATGAACTCATCAGAGCTGTGCTGACATAAGGAATCTTGTGTGTTACCAACAGGTCTCCAGCCTGCTCTTAGAATCCTACTGAAAAGGAGCCATACTATGCCATTGCCGAATAGCTGCACATTTATTTTCTTGAATTTCATGAGAAGGGATACATGGGGCACTGCAGAATATCTATGCAGCTCTTATTACCATAATATCTTGCTTTATGGTTCCCATGGTGAAAATAATGCTCTGGATGTTCTCCTGTATCTTGCAATGAACCCTAGTACACAGACACACCCACAATACCCATCATCACTCAGTTTTGCTCAAGATCTCCTGATATCTGTCTTATCTTACACTGTGTGTGTGAGCGCATGCATGTATACACATTTTCTTCACACAGCACTTTCTATTAGTTCTGCTGAGCATCTACTCATTTTTTACTTCTGAAATCCCTCTCATTGTGTACAGTATAGAAAGGACTTGGGAATATCCTGCTCCACTGGAACCTTTGGGTGGAGTAATTCTGTTGGCAACAGTATCTCCTGTTTTTTTTCTTCTTTAGGTGTAGCCCCATCTCTGGTTGTCTACAAGGTTTTATCACTGCTATTCCTAACAATGTCATTGTTCATCTACATCAGACTTGCATACATGTCATTACTGGCTCCTCAGTGTCCTGCTGCACAAGCCTTCTAACCAGAAAGTCAAGCACTGTTTGACCACACTTCACAATTTTAGGGGCACTGAGAACCGATGTATTGCTCCCAGGAGCAAGAGTAATGCCAGGGAGTGACCAGTTTCCTGCTATACAGAAACTCTCTGATAGGCACAGTTACAGACATGATTGCTTTTGCTACTGAGGGACTGAAGTGATAATAACTGCTGTCTGCAGCCCTGACTTTACCTGTTCTCTCTCTAAGGTTGCCTATTTCCTGCCTGATGTTCTTCATAGCTCAGGCCTCCTCAACAAGCCCTCCTTCCATCCTCATGCACTTTTCCTCTACTCAGAATCGCAGAGTAGCTGAGATCTTTGGAGATCATCTACTGGGCTCAAGCAGGGTCATCTTAAGCAGGCTGTCCAGGACCACAGCCAGATCCTTTTTGGGACACCTCCAAAATATCCATCTTTTTTTACAACAACCTTTGGATATTTATGTACACTGACAAGATTCTTCTATCTGACCTTTCTCTACTTCAGTTTTCCTCTCCGTTCTCTCAGCCTTTCCTTGCAGGATAAAAGTTCCAATCCCTAAACAATCGTAGCAGCCCTCTGATTCATTACCCAGTAGCTCTGCATCTCTCTTGTACTGGATAGCCCACACCTGAATGCAGTAGAGCAGGTGAAGCCTTACTAGTGCTGAGTAGAGGGGAAAGATCACCTCCCATGACCTGCTTTTTTCTCTCCTTCCCTGCTCCACACCCGCACATGATCCATCTGTCTCCTATTATCTTTATCTCTACGTAAACAATTCTTAAAGAAGTTTGTAGAGCTGGTTTGCTATTCAACAACTGCCATCCTTTTTGAAGGACAGTAAATTCTTCACAAGCCATCTCACCCACTAGAGAAAAGAATTTCATATGCAACAACTGACCTTACTTCAAGTAACCAATTTTTCTTGATTCTAGGCAATAAGAAGTTGATGCTATGACCTTCCATCACAACTGTTAGTAAAAACGACCAGAAGTTAAATCAGACTTCAACATACATTTCCATATGAACAGCTTCCTCCCCTCTTCCTATTTGAAGTCCTTCTTCACTGGCTTCACCAAGCAAGCAACTAAGTAACAATAATGATGCAAATATATAGTGCAGGATGAGATCAGCTATGTCTTCATAAAATAGTTTAAGAAAAACAAATAAAAAAGTGTGTTTAAAATAAAATAACATTTAAGATTAGAGAGATTAGGTGATGATTAGACAAAATTATGTAGATTGAATATCAATAACAGATCTGATGTGTACCTAACACCTAAGCTATGCAGAAGGATTTTGTGTACTCATACCGCAGGAACATTCAGAGCACATCTAATACAGGAATTGTTTCACAACATCAACTTGTGTAGTTTTAAGCATACCAGTAAAGACTTTCAATGTACCTAGACTGGGCACAATTGCATAAGAGGTTTTGCAGATGAAGTATATTCCTGTAATACTGTGTGTAAAGTCTGACTTGGAATCTACCAGCTCAGATTTTAAGATCAATCATTTTAAATTATGCATGCTGCAAGCATAACTCTAGAAATGCCGTGTATTTGGATCTCTATATATGTATACTTAGGTTGTTTTTTTTTAAAAACAGTAGAGACCAAATAAGCAAACTGAGTAAACAGGTGGGGCTATTTTCCAAAAATAAAATCAAGAAAATATTCCACATATGAAATCAATTAACTTTCATGAAAATCTTCAGATATTTTCAAAGAAAATTGTTGACTTCTGATTTTTTTTTCTCCACAGTTTCCCCCTCCTTTCCTTTTTTCTTTTCTTTTGCTTTTATTTATTTATTTTTTCATTATGAATGCAGTAAATAACCTTAGGAATTTTTCTTTCCTTTTTCTCTTTTTTGGGCTGACAGCTTTTTATACTGATTTGGAAGCATAAATAAATAAATAAATAAATAAACCCAAGCCCTTAAGGAAAAGCGAAATTATTTCTACTCTTCCAGAAGTTCAAATACATACAAAATCACAAAATGGTATAGAATGTGTCTCATAAGATTACTACTCCTTCTTACTTCTCCGTATCTTCTCTTAAACCAGAACAGCTTTTTAAAAATTCTTGAATGTTTTAGAAAGTTCTGGAAAAAGAAAACAAAAAAATGAAGAGAGAAATATAGGGGAAAGAAAAGGAAGAGGAAAAAAAGGAAAAGATAAAAAATAAATTCACATGATTTAATAATACTTGCCTTACACTAAGAAACAGGAGACATGAGTCAAAATACAGAAAACTTAAACCATTTGGAAAAGTATTTTGTGAAACGAATTTACAAAGTTTCCTTTATCAACCATTGCAACAGAAAACCATCTTCTAAATTAGTATTTGTTTTTCCCTTCTAAAGTTTTGATAACTTGTATAATAAACAATTCCTGCCAGTGTCTCAAAAGTCTGTCCTGTCTCCTGAACCTTCATACAAGGTGAATGGAAATAACATTTTACTAACAAAATGCCATTGTATTTGAGCCTCTCATTTTGAAAGGAGATGATAGAGAAAGAAAACTTGTGGAAAACAGTGAGCTTGTGGAAAACGTGAGTGTAACAAGTCCTGGTGCAGTCTTCCTTTAAATCATGTGACCACAGACAAACTGGTCTGGGTGGCTGCAGCCAGGAGGTCCTGGGAAATCATTTATCAAATGCCAGTTCCTCTGCCTCTTTGCAGGAACAGCTCTGATATGGCTTCTCCAGTCAGTATTAGCTAGGTGTAGCAAGTATTTTGTATCCTGGGCTGCATCAAAAGAAGCATGGTCACAGCAGGTTGAGGGAGGTGATCTTGCCCCTCTACTCTGTGCTGGCGAGAGCTCACCTGGAGTACTGTATCCAGATGTAGTGTCCTCAGTATAGGAGAGAGATGGACCTGTTGTAGCACGTCCAGAGGAGGCCCAGAGAAATGATCCAAGGGACCTCTCCTACAAGGACAGGATGAGAGAGCTGACTGGAGCTGATCAGTTTGGAGAAGAGAAGGCTCTGGAAAGGCCTAGGAGCGTCTTTTCAATATCTAAAGGAGGGCTATAAAAAAGAAAGACAAACTCTTTGGGAGGGTCTGTTGTGATAGGACAAGGATAAATACTTTCAAGATAAAGGACAAGAAATTTAGATTGGATATTATGAAAATTTTTACAATAAGGGTGGTGAGGCAGTTGTACAGGTTACCAAGAGAGGTGGTGGGTTCCCTGTTCCTGGAGACTTTCAAAGTCAGGCTGGGTGGGGCTCTGAGCACCTGATCTAGCTGTAGGTGTCCCTGTTCATTGCAGGGATGTTGGACTAGAGCACTTTTAGAGGTCCCTTCCAACTCAAAGATTGTGTGATTCTATGAGGCATTCAGAAGCACTATAATACAACTGAGATGGCATCACTTTGAGAGACAACTACTACTTCTGAGAGTTTCCTAAATGTTACTTGGACTCTCAGAAGATTGCTATTTCTTTTTCTTTTTTTACTGAACTGTCACAGATGAGACCTCTCCAAAGGATCTCATATCATCCTCCAAAACTGGATGCCATATCTGTATCTGGGAAAGACCAAAGTTCATCATCAGTGTATCCTAGTTCATTTAAATAAATACTCTTGTAATAAATACACTAATATCTAAACTAGTCTCATGAACAGTGCAGAAAAGATGCTGTGATTGTGTAAAATGATCTCCAAGCACTCAACAGCAGATGTAAAAGAATCTCAGTATCTGGTCTGGATAACATAGTCTGAATTTTCAGTCATGTGAGGAGAAAATAAAGGCAATACTTTCAAACGCCACCAGAAATTTTAAGAGTGATGTTCGTACTCCATAGCTAAAATTAGATGAGTCTGTGTTTGCTTGGAAATTATAAGAGACAAGATGGAATTTTCCAGACCCTGCACAAGTCCATCCCTGTCTACGCTCTTGCCTCTGATATCACTGCTCTCCCTGACTCCACTTCCCAGCTGCTCCATGCTCATGAGTCTCCATTTAGCTCAGAGACAGAGAAAGGCTCTGAGCTCTTTTCATCCTAATCCCTTCTAAAACACACCCTGCCTTTTACTGAGCTTTCCAATGCAATCGCAAGTGGTGCTACACAACTAATAAAAATAATTACCAAGCTTTGAAGATCATCCAGGATAGTTTTTGTGTCTTTTCTGTCTGATTACATGGTAAGTCTCATAAGAATGTATTTCATTTTCTCTATTTGCTATCAACACTTCAGAAATAGACTCATCAAAGAATATAACCAAAGCTGAGGATGGAAGAGCTGTTCTCATGTTTGCATGGGTGAAACTGGACTTAACATTGACTTTTGCATTGTCACAATGGTAATTAAACCTGCATGAAATCCTTTACCTCCACAGAATCACAAAATCCCTTTGAAGTTCCAAGGCACTAAAATACAAGCTATGATTTGCAAGAAGGAATAGTCATTTTCCCATCCTTAAAATCTGCACACAATAGTACTAAAGAGTGAGGAGGACTATCTAGGTGTATATATAACTGCTTATTCATTGTGCCTTCAGAGCAAGCCAGGTAGGAGTCCCAGAAGAAATGCGCCTGCAGTCTCCTACCACTTCTGCCACATAAGCATCTTCTAGTGCCATCTAGCAGCCACCTGAGATATCTACATCAGCAAAGATAAATTTTTGCACCCTGTTGGTTCTGTACCTCCTAAAACATATTCTGCCTTCCTCTTTCATTTCAAACCTCTTTCTAATTTGGCATCCAGACCTCAACAGCTGAGTGGCCTTCAAAGAGCTGCTGTAAATCCATGTTGCTGCAGACTATTGCCCTCAGTAGCATTCCCACACCTGTGTTGACACTGTAGGGGATTTTTGAGTCATTCAGCAATGAAAACAGCTCCTTAGCATCTCTCCATTGGCTCCTAACCTCCTCTAAGAGTTTCACAACTAGTAGAGTTCATAGCGCAGCTCTCCAGTACTTCAGAGTAAGAGGAACTTTCATATTAGCATATAACCCAGATCTTGCTTTCACAATGCTGTTGCCTAGCCCTCCTGACTTCCTTGGCCAAGGTGTAATATATTCATTGCATATAAATACATTAAAAGAAATAGGAGAAAAGAAATTTTGCATGTTTTTTTCTACTGGTTGGTTGGTTTCTATTAAAAACCTTGTACTGTTTTTCCCAGTAGAGAAACCTCTTCCTCATTCAATAACTCATAAGTGGGTAAATATCTGTCCAAGAAATACTGACTCAGTACAGTTCAAAAGAGTTTCTTTTAATTTTATTTATGAGAGAAGTTATTTTTTTTAATCCCAAGAATAACTAACTCTTGATCAGCCCTTCAGCTGATAAAATATAAAATTGTTTCAAGATACTGCATTACTGTTGCAAGTCATCCTACCAAAAGAGTTTTTGTCATCAAATCATTGAAGATCTTTAGCAGAAAAAATCTAGGCGAACTGGAATTCTTATTTCTGCCGAATAACCAAATTGAACTAATCCTATAGGGCTGACAAAAACAACGATCAAACAAAGGCAATAATTTCTTTTAATTTTTTTTAAATTTCTTGTATTCTCTCCTGTTGTGAGAAATGCCTTCAGCTAAATCAGAAGTGTTTTGTGAAAATGGGCTGATTCCTCTGGTTGCCAGCAGGGTAGAAACCACACCTGGGACAACAAGGAGGCTGCTGGCAGATCTATGACTGCCTGGTTTCTCCATGCCCTGTTTTGAGTAGCAAGGAGCCAATCTGTCTAGTCACCAGGGCTGGGATTCCCCATGGAAAACATGGCCCAATGGCTGGCAAGGGAGGGGTGAAGGATGAGGCAAGATTACTGTCCAAATTACTCCTCCACATCTCATGTGGGATGTGCCTTCCAAGATATGAGGCCATCCTCCAAGTATAAAATGCCCTGAGCTAAAATCAGCCCAATTAAAAGAGTTAGAGACTTAATAGATGAAACACTTTGCCAAATGGTATTTAAACAGCAGGAATGGAAGATTTGGTACAATAGTGTATAATCAGAAGAAAAAAAAAATAAACTACCAACAAAATAAGCAAACTCAAATCTGCAGCTGTGTTCAGAGAAAAGAAGATGGTTTGTACTCATGACATGAGGACCAGATCCAAACCCACTGACTGCTGTGGCATTTCTACTTAGTCTGAATAGGTCAAAACCAGGTAAAATTCCCTGAATAAGGGTATAAAGCATTGGTGTATATATTGTATTAACCAAAAATCCACCAAACAACACAATAGAAAATAAGAATGTTACATTCCTGTTAATATATTTTGCTTGTCATCTGATCACCTCAAATATAACTTTAATGCAATTTCTATTCATTATTTATTCAGTGTACTATTTATAGATGCTCTGAAGCCAAATCAAGCTGATTTGTGCCATCTACTGGTAAAGCAAGGCTTTCCAAATCCTAAACACTTTCCATCTACTACAGAGCTACAGTTAATTTTAAATCTGTTTATTTAAAATTAGTTATTATTCACTGCACAAGAATGCTAGATAATTACACTCAATCTGATATACGATCTATCTGATAAATAATACCCCATTCACATCTGAGGATGATCAACAGTATCAAAGGAAAAAATAATCCAGTAGCATCTTTGATTAGAGTGACATTTTATTATGATTCTACTGAAAAACCTCAGATGTACATTATTAAGCTGAAACTTTCATTTAATAAGCCTAGCCGCGGGACAAAACTAATTCCTCATTTTGCACTTCCTTTCTGTTTATGAAGTACAGTGTTAGTATTGTCACATCTGCAAGCACAGTCTTTCACATCTGAGTTACCTGTTTAATATGGAATCCTTATTCTGTTTACAGTAGAGCTGAAGGTGTGCTGCTCTTCTTACACAAGGCACTGCCCCTCTCACACTGAAATGCTGTGATCAAAATGGCTGAACTCAAATTGTGACCTACTTGCTCAGAGAAGAGAATCCCTACAGCATGGAAATGCCATTATGAGAGAAAACCCCAGAAGACTGAGTTTGCATAGTGCAGCTGAATGAATAGATGGGATACGCTATCTCCTACATCAAGAGATTGAAGTGAAAGGGAGTTTTTTTCAGCTTCTGGATAGCGCTAGCAAAAGAACAAATGGGTGTTGTCTGGCCATGAGTATATTTAGGTTGGAAATTAGAAGGCTTCTAACCATCAGAAGAAAGAGGTTCTGTGACAGCCAGCCAAGAGGAGATGTGGAGGCAAACTAGTTTTAAGATAGATCTTGGTAACTTAATGAGAGGGATTATGAATCATGGATGTCTACAACAGTAAAAAACTGGTCTTGATGACCCAGGCAACCCCTTCTAGTCCTCTATTCCCACATTTCCCAGAATGTTCCTCTGCTTTGACTTCAATATGGTGCCTGATTTCTGACAGCAGACTTAGCTGCCTGTCAGGTTCCAAATTACTGAAGAGATTCATCGACCTCAAAACCTTTCATTAGTTGGGATATGATTTTGTAGGAGTGACCAATTGCCATTTGTGTCTAAATCCTATGTTGCATTTGTCAGATCTGTCTTCTAAAGCTTTAAACATAGTTTGCATTTATTTTTACTGTAGGCTGCAGGCAACTGGC
>PPHD01006839.1:0-21001 GCA_002909625.1 Bambusicola thoracicus
CAACTGGAATAATTATGTATCTACAAATAGATTTAAAAAAAACCCAAACTTCTCCAGCCTGAATTTGAGCAGATTGAGAATGGGATCTAGGAATAGTTTTCAGCAGAAGAAAGTTAAGTTTGACACAAAAGGATTTATCTGTCAGGGTGATCTCACCATCTTGAAAGGATGAGGTTGAATTTGTGTGATGTTCATCTGATGTCTATTTTTTCCTTACGTAGAGAAGAGAGCAGAGGAAATTTGGCTTTCTGACAGATCTGTGAGAGAATTTGCAGCTATTTTAAGGGTTGCAATGACATATGACCAAATTAAACACCCATGATAAAAGACTTCTCAGTTGAAGCAAAGCAGTTTGAGATCAAGTAAGGCCATACTCTAGAAATACATAGCGGCCATAGTACAGCAGACTGCTCTGGGGTAGGTGGAAAAGAAAAGCAGCAAAGGAGTTCTGGTCCTGGTATTTATATTTACATAGAGCCCTGGAAGTCTAGGATTCCTGATAACAATCCTATTGAAGAATTCAGAACATATGAGATGGAGTATATATTTATTGCTGGAAAGAAGACCATGGTCATAACCCTCATGTTTTTACCAGATATGTTATGCATTTGTATTTTACCCACTGTTAGTTAGTAACGCATCAACAAGCTTAATTTTCCCGTTCAGCAGTGCCCCTTAACTTCTTGCAGCAGGACCAGTAGTCGAAAAGATTTACCCCAACATTCTTGGGGTATTAGAAGTCAGTTGCCATTACTGTTAAGAAGAATTAAGAGCACCCTCAAAGAAGAATAAAGACTATAGTATGAAAAGCCCACTCACTTCACTGTCTTGGAGATTTGAGTAGTTTTCAAATTACCTGTAAGATTAAGTACTTAATACATGTTGTGTGCATATTACTTCACTGAGAGTCCATTAAATCTTCTATTTAATCCATCTCCTACTATGTTAACAGATGTAACATTTCAGAACAATATTATTTATAAAGCTTTAAGATGATATTGAGTGAAAATTCAGTGGAAATGTCCAGTATTATAGAACTGCTCCTTTTTCTCTAACACAGGATGACAGCAAACAGGCTCAGTTCTTAGCTTTGGCAGTAGTCTACTTTATTTCAGTTCTGATGGTCTCCAAATACCGTGATATACTAGAACCACAACGAGAAACAGCAAGATCTGGGAGCCAGGCAGGTAGAAATATCAGACAAGAAATAAATTCACCAACAAGTACAGGTACATTTGTTTTCTTTTAATGTTCTTTTTCATTTTCATGTTCAGATATTTTAGAACTGTAGTTATCTTACTACAAACAATTTTCAAACAGTTTAAAATTACAGTAGAAAATTACATGCTACTTTGTTTCTCTAAAATGATTTGGTTCTTTAATGTATATTGACTAATTTCACTTATTCTATGTATTTTCTTATGGAGTATAACTGATTTTCATTTGCATATTGCTTTCTTATGCTTTCGTTTCTTTTATTTGTATATTAAAAAAAAGTGTCTGATGGGGCTAAATATGTGATAGTTGGTAGTAGATAGTTGATCACAAATTCTTAGTCTGTCATTTGTTAGTAAGAGCACATATCTTTAACGGTCTACAGTGAAATGTGTAAAGAGCAAACAGCTTTTCACAAATGTAAGTGTGAGCTCTGTTAGTTTGAATGAGTGCACTTTTGAAAGGGTGGTGATGGTGGACTCCTTGCAGTCCACTGTGTTGGTGCCTGCGTGTAAAAGCCTACTGAAAGAATATCAGAAAAAAAAAGGAGTCATTTCTATTGCCTTCCTTGATCTGTTTGTGATTTTTCATTAGTAGTTTTATTTTCACTGGCCTTCTTCAGCCTGATTGGGAGGGAGCCTGTCAGCTGTCAGAGCCTTATCAGAAATAAGGGATCCAAACTTTCAAATACTTTACACTATCAGTTCAGTAGGTTTTTCAGAACCCATGGGATTGTTTATAACTGTACCTTCTGCGCTAAAAGAGCTGAAAACAATAATAGAACTTGTCCGTGAAGCTCTTCATGTATGTTTTTCTTCTTGTATTAAATTTTAATTACTTTCATCATTTATGGAGTTTCTAATATTCATTCTTCATAGAATGTGTGTTCCAATTTATGTTATATTTATGTTTATTCATTGTTTTCTGATTAACCATTATGTTTTAATTTACCACTTATACATTGTTTTTGAACTTCACATGCTTAAAGGCTTTGCATTTTGAATATAATACGTGAACATATAGTACATAGACAATTGTGAGAAATCATCATTTTTTTTTGTGCCTTTGTGTTTATGTTCTGGTTCTGCAATAAAAAGCTGCTAGCTTCTGTGAACTTTTTTACTCATAACTGTCTTCTCTGTATGTGCTGTGCATATATATGTCTTTTTTTCCCACATGAATGTTGCTTTTTGAAGTGCCCTAATAATAGGTACGCTGTTTCCTATCTCTTGACACAGAACTTGTTTTCTTCCTTTAGAAATGCATTTTTCTGTTGATAATACCAGATTTGCATGTTTCAATGAGATAGGATTTCTGTCATGGATCCACAGTGGACCAGGCCACACATGAATACTAGCTGGCTCACATCTGATTCCATGATTTTCTCCACAGTTGTGGTCATACCATCTATCCCTCACCCAAGTTTGAACCATGGATTCCTTGCCAAGTTAATTCCTGAGCAGAGCTTTGCCCACTCATTTTACAAAGGTAATATTAACATCATCTCCTAACCTGTTTGGGTGTTCTTATTTAATGTAATGTAATTCAAGAAAGAACTGTGATGTAATTGTTGATAAATAAGTATACGCCTCAGGTTACATGGAGATCAGACCTGATGACACCTTCAAAACTTTAACTACATTTCTCTAGGAAACCTCTTTCCCACTTTTGCTACAATTTATTAACTTTACATCCTATGAACTAAATTTTACAGAAGAGCAGTGAGGAGGAGAAAGTAGATTTTGGAAATTTGACATACCTTTTGTTTCTGCTTATTATGCTACAGTATTATTAGGTCCTTAAAAACAAAGTCAGGCCTAGTCTAAAAACTACTGCATACCACATAAAATATGTAGAGCTTTTGCAGTAGCATCTTTCCCCATACCTTTTCCTGTTATTTTTCCTTCCTTTCTTGCCTTTTTTTTTTCTTGCCTTCTTGATGGTATGTAAAGCTTTGATATTGTATGTACTGTGAATTATTTTATGCTTGTAAGTTAATGTGCTGTGCTGTGCTTTTCTTGAAAGAGACCGCTTCTGTAACCAGAGCAGCTATTATGTGTTTTGGGCCTGTTTTTGTTTGTTTGTTTGTTTCAAATGATACAATATAATGCAGGGAACGTGTTTTTCAAATGTCATTATTTGAAACAATAGGATATCTGACTGTAACTTTAGCAAAGTTTGCACGTATATTTTCCCATTTATTTGCATGCACTGTACTGTGAATAAATAAATGTGATATAGGTTAAAAATCTGATGAAAATGGTCATGGTGTAATTTTGCAAAATCTCAATGGGTAAAAATATTGACTTAAAAAACGCTGAGGAGATTTAAAATTGCATCCTGCTTATAACTAGAAATTGTTAACTTCTCACTTTACCAATAATGTTATTTATGCTATGTATATCGTATCCTGTTCCGGAAACTTTAAGTCAAAATTTTCATTAGAGCAAATTAAATAATCACTATGTTAATCTAGCATTTCTTAAATTTTCATGGATACATGTACTTATGTTATACATTGCTTTAAATTCTAATGACTAGTAAGCAAGAGTTTATAATTTTGATTTAAATGTCTATTGTCCACTACATAAAGGAAAAATATTTTTTTCCCATTGTTCAATTTGTTATATCATATTCTTTGTTGTGTCATAGTTTTATGGGTATGATTCAATCCATCATTGATGATACTACAGAATAATACCCTGTAACAGTTATATCCTGCTTTCTCATCTCCTTTTGCCTTTAGAGCGTGCTTCTGTGTAGCAGTCATAGGATATTTTATTTTGGTTACGTTGTGCTTGAAAATTGGAATTATTTAGAGTGCCTCAAAGCCAACAATTATTAAAAAGAATTGAAGTTAAATTTAATACAATTTTAAAAATAATTGCAAAATAAGTGTTATATTGCTATTTGTACAAAGCTTGACATTTGAAATAATGAGTGGCAAAAGGAGTGGATAAAGTTTTTCATCTCATCTATATGACATAAAGTAGATGTAACAAATTCAGAAAAAATGTCTAAAGAAATAGTCTTTTAGAATGGAGGCAGGCATATAAAGTCACCAAAATATTTCACACAAAGCCTTTTTAATTAGAGATTTATCCTTCATACTATTGTTCATTGTACTCACTTTACCTCAAATTCAGTGAAATATAGTTTTGGTTTTGGTTGGTTCCTTTTAAGGTTCAACAGTTCTACAGAAAAAGTGTGAGTGAGATAAAGAAGAAACTGTACTGAAGAATTTGGCTTTAGGATCAAATTGTTTGATAAAGGAAATGTTATCTGTTGCTAGTTATTTGACTTGTTGATGTCACTGTATCCTTCAAGGTCTCAATCTACAAGGTCTCAGCTTCTTATACCCAACTGCTTATTAATCTCTAAACTGCAAATGCCACCAGAGAAGAAAAGTTTCTGCTTTTTAAATTCTGAACACAGTCCCTCAGTCTTGAAAAACATTAGTATGAATTGAAAAGAAAAAAAAAATGCCAACACTGTCAGAAGAGGCTTAAAGTCAAAACCTATTTTGTCATTTCAAGAATTTTTCGTTCCAGTGGCTTAGCAAATCAGTTTCCTTTTAGTGATGTGACATGCTTCCAGACTTTGGCAGCAAACATGTAATACATGAAAATTGCCACATAAAGTACAGTTACATTATAAGATAATTCAACATATTATAGAGTGATTAATTTTAACATTTAAAAGTCAATATATGTTTTTAAAGCCAAATCCTTTTTATTAAAATGTGAATAAAAATTCAGTTGTTATGTGGAAATAAAGCATCTATATTTTGTTCATTCCGGATGACACTAATTGGATGTGAAGGATGCATTTTTTGTCAGTTCAGTACAGCAAGCTGTATTACTCTTAGAACTGTACAAGAGTTTTTTGTGATAGATCTCTACGAACTTGCAGAGACTGATTGGCTGCTTAAAGGAAAAAGATTCTTAGTAGATGGAATCGATTTATAAAAGCAGAAAGCTTGAGGGGTGAATAGAATAGGAATAAGAATATTAGTAGCATTTAAATAAGAGAATGAAGTTATTTTAGTGATGCTTTTTTTTCTTTTTACTGTACAGTTGACATTATCTTTTATTAAAACATATCTAAGTCTATGTGAGACCATACTTATCTCAAGGACATTACAGTTGTGATTGCTACATGCTTCTTACATGTAACTGCAGCTGGTGTCAAGCACAGATTCTAGGAATTCTAAATACCATTGTACCTGATGCTGAACATTTCATTTCTCACCATTTATAGATGTTGGCCTTTCCCAATTTATAGATGATTATGTATATAAATAAAGCATAGAATTTACTAAAAAGAATTTAAAACATTTTGCAAGGATATATATTCTACTTATAAATGTTAGTAGGCATTAAAATAAGGATTCTTTTGGTTTGTGAACCAAGTATTTTTCATAAGCTATATATTATCTGATACTGCTTAAAGGAGAAAAGGCACACTCAGGAAGAGGAAGAAAAAAATAATTCAGTGGTATCCACTCTACTATTCTGTCATTGTGTTGAATGGCATCCACCTAGCATGAGACAAGTTTATTTCGTTATAATGTTCTATTATGCTACATATTTTTATTATAAGCTGATCCATGGGAAGAAGAAAAATGTCTCTTTTCATAGATTTATTCCTTGCTGCACATTTGTGTCAAATGCTTGAATTTCTCCTATCAGTTTCTGATAGATCTAAGGAGTATATAATATTTCTAAAATAATCTGTGTAGAGTTCAACAAAGTAAAACTTGTAAAATGAAAGCAAGCTCTTTCTTTTCTTTTTAGGTCATAGATATATGCATTAAGAGTCAAAACCAATCCTCCTTAGCTCAGATTACTGAACTTCATCACTTTAGTTTTTTAAATAAAATCTGAAATATGAATACATTCAATTCCAAAATTTTAAAATGGAACTTTATAAAGCACCTTGATTTACATTACAGTGGTAACCTTCACAAAGTTATCATGGTATTGCTCAGAAAGTTTTATGAATGAGTTTGCAGGGTTACTCCACCTGCTGCTTCGAGTGCCACATACTGAGTAATTCCTTCAGGTATATCATCAAAGAAAAAGACATAAAACACACACACAAGCCATACTGTTGCCTTATTTATTCTGCAACATCTTCATACATCATGTTATTCATGGCTGGATGCCAATCGCATAAATGAAGAGCTTGTATGATTCTAATGCTGACAGCTTGGCAAGTTATCAGTCAAAGACAAATGCTTGTAAGGGTACTCTGGAGAAAACTTATTCTTTTTCATCTTTTCAAAGATACATTGCCTGTTTACTGGTCCTCCTTGAAGTTCAGAAGCAGTTAAGACAGATCTTGGGCAAACAGGATGTTTCCTGAAGGAGAGAAGTCAACTAATTTGCAAGCACTGGCATACCTTTCTTCCTTTGTGCTCTGCAGTTCCCTAATAAAGTCAGGTTAATCTGTATAAGCAATCCTGAGATATGCAGTACAATCTGAGCAACTATTCTAGAAAAATTTATTATCACAGTTTCAATTTTTTTTTTTTAAAAAAAGCAGGTCAGAACTATTCTCTTGCTTCTGAAAGATGTCTAAGAAACACAGTCCAAAAACATTAAATGTTGCCAGTCTTTCTTTCTGTTCACAATATAAAAGAGTTAAGATGTATTAGACTTGGAATGTTATAGAAGTTCCTCTGTATTTGTGAAGATTTCAAGATAGAGACTTTGAATCAACTGTTATTGAAATGTAAGAGCTTGTTGAGTGACCTAAATTATTCCCTGGCCTACAGACAGGTTCATCATCAGACTTTTAGGTTCATCAGATTTCTCCAATTGACTCTGATTAACATAAGTTCTATAATTAAAATATGGAGCTAGTAAAAATGGGTATAGCATTAAAAAATATTTTCTACAAAGGGGTTGCTTTCACCTGACCAATCAAAAATAATAGAAAACTTTGTTTGCGATTCTCAGTATTCCAAGTCCATCAGTACTGCAGTATGACTAAAAGCTCTGCACAAAATTTTCTGTTTGTATCTAGACATCATCTGACATATGATTTGTACTCCCTGAAAACTGTTTCTCTTTTTCCAGTATTGTCATAATTTTTGTCTTCTCTCACTCAGTGCTAAACATGTTCTGTGATTAGTGATCAAGACATCCTTACCAGTCTTTGTCCCTTTGGTCAGCTTCCTTGTGAATGAAGTAAATTTAGCGTAAAATGATAAAAAATTTTATTTCCAGAATGGCAACGCCTTAAATAGCTTAGAAAATGCTCTTTTTTTTTCTTTTTTTTTCCCCTCTCAGTTTCTGTGCTAAGATTGGGATGTTTTCCCAAAATTGGTATGAAAATCTCATATATCTGGCAAGTGTGGAAGTCAAGACTCGAAAATTGAGAGTAGCCCTTCCTCTTACCAGACAGAGGGTAATCAGAGTATATTTTTAGAGCAGAAATATCTTATCAGTGGAATAAGACATGGAAAAATAGAAGAGCATTGTGTTTTTGTTTAGAGAAGCTAATCAGCCTTATTATATAAAATAAATTAACCTCGTCAAACTATAGCTGTGAATTTAAAGGAGTTATGGTGGTCAGAATCACTAAGATGAGTTTTCTCAATTCTGATCATTGCCAAAGCTGTCCTCACTTACACTGAAGGTCTATTCAACTATTGTTTCAGCAGTACTTCCATGTCTCCAGCAGTGAAAATGTGTGAATTGTCTTTTTTTGCACATCAGATGGCAGACTGGAAATTCCTGAGAACACAATTAATACTAAGAAAATAACAGGAAAAAAAAAAAACATTGTAAAAATTTAATGTTATCACTTATATTCAGGACTGCTTTGGAAATAAAAACATTGTAACGGTTCAATTCACCTTGTATCACATTGCGCAGAGAAAAACAGTATGTGGCTTATCACAGTACTTTATCAAAAATGGATTGGCTTTTCATCTCCCTTGATACCACTGTCTGTATTTTTTCCCAAAGCACTGTAAATGAGCAGGCTTTTAAAGGTGTGTGCTGTGGATGGGCTGAAAGCTATTGATTTTTTATTATTATTCTTAATAGAAGCAGATATTGCTTTTTCATCTGAGGAAAGTAAAGCATCAAGTTTTCCTGATCTTTTTGGTGTACAAAACCCCGAGTTCTGTCCTTTGCTACACCATAATTCATATTCCTACTGTTGTAGCATGTAGATTTCCAGCCTATTTTTAAACTGATTGTTTTGCAGAAGGATAGCAGTCTAACTACACAGTATAGTACTGGACTACTTTGCCCTGCTTCTCAAAATACCCTTTGCCTCCACAGCGTCCTGATAGAATTTGTAGCTCAAGCTTCCAAAAATCATAGAATCATAGATTCTATAGATAGATAGATAAGCTAGAAAATCTAGTTGTACATATGCGTGTACATATGGGACATGGGTGATAATCGTGTGAATGGTAAAGATTAATTGTATTGAGTTTCTGCATCCAATTCAAGATTATTTACTGCTTGCCTGATTATAAAAAATATATCCCACCTATTTATTTATTACTATATCATGAATGACTTATGGCATCAGAATATAGAATTGCATTTATATTTCATTACAAATTGATCAATCACTGCATGAAGCAGTTGTAATTGTTTTAAATTTTTGGTCAATTAATGGTAATATTTTGATTTGTGTGTACAGAGTACAGATGTTTTAAAAGTTCTTTCATTTTTTTCAAAGCAGTTCTTAATATAATAGTTTTAGTATAATGGTTTTAGTATAAGTTACATCATATGCTCATATTTGGAAAATATTTTGTGCTTAACTGTTTAATTTTTCTGACTAGGTAATGTAAACTTTGTGACAATTTTTTTATTAGTAGTTTTGCAAGGAATGTCTAAACAAAAACATTTTTCTTGTAGTGGATTAGAAATACAGGTAGCTACAAACTCATCTATTTTTATTGAAAAATTGTAGGAAAGAAGAAAAAGCAAGTATGGGCAGGAGGTAGAAGCCTGTGATATCCAACACACTGAGAAGCACACCGTTCTTCTTTCTCTCCACTGTTTTGTCTTTTTCACTTAGTATCTGGTCCTGCGATAATTTTGTTTCCCCCATTGCACTGAAAAGAGTCTTTCAGTATTTATGTGGGTTTTGAGTTTAGAGAAGACAAAAAATAAAAATAACAGTATAGTCTGGTAAAAACTCAGGAAATTGACCTAGAAAAATGAAAACACGCTATAATATTGTTCCTAATTTTTATTTGTTTGTTGTTTTTTTCTTTCAAATGTAGAAGTGAGTGATGTCTGATGAGTAAGGAAAATGATATCAAGGCAGAATCAAGACTGTAATTAGAAACACTGCTTAAACAGATCAAGAGTTAGGTGTTTTAAGTGTTCTTTTTAATACTCCTTCTTTGAAGAAGATAGAAGGAGCTGACTTATCTCCCTGCCTGTTTGTGGGGGAAAAACAATATTTTAAGACTTATAAGGAATTTGAGCAAATAGGAGTAATTGCCAGTAAGCAAAAAGAGAAGACATGCACTTGCAAGTGTCTGGTGGAGAAACAGTTTGTTGACAGCTCTGTCCTCTGCCATGCAACGTCTTTGTGACTGACTTCCTAACCTTGATTTCCCCATCCTGTCTCTCCTGCTCCGTTGTGCTCCCACTTCAGAGCCTTTATTTTCTGCAGATAAGTTCTGCAAAATAAAATTCACTGATTCTCAGATAACCTTGCCTCAGAAATAACATAATCCCATTAATTCTGTTACTGTGATATGGCCAATTTTGTTAATTAATACATGGTTATTGAATGAAGAGTAATAATACTCTCTAGGCTGTTGAAGTGAATATACATTGTGTGGTTGGGCAAGAACCAACATGACTATATAGGGATTTTTTTTCTATGACCTATTGTAACTTCCATATACAAATAGAAATGCCAGTAGGACCAAAGTTACTGAGCAAATACAGAGCAGCTTGGAATGCTAATATTTCTTCTCGTGTGATTCTTCTCACTGTTGTGCCTCAGCTTCTGACTGACTATATTTCCATTGCAACTCCCTTTTGTATTACTTCTTTCAACATAGTTTTAAATCAAATCCTAACTACTCTTTGATTCTGTCTTCATATTTATTTCTTCATTTCTGTATAATTGTGCCACTTCTCCTGTGCAAAAACTAGTAGATCAGTGTTGCTAGGAAGAATATTTTCACTGTCACTTTATAGCCTAGAGCTTGGCCATTGATTAGCTGACCGCCACTTCTAAAAGAAGCTGTAATATCATGGCCTTGATTGCCTGAAAGCTCCTTCATACTGCAGTTGTAGAATTCAGGCATTGAATTCAGAATTCAGAATTTTCAGGCATTGGCTTGAAAATTTGTAGAATACTGAGGAGTGGTATTTGAAATGCACCTAGTAAGGTAATTATCAGTGCCACAAAAGCTGTACAGAGAACACTGCATACATTTTCCAGTGTGTGTACAGACTGGAAAGTGGTGACAGCTCTTATACCTGAATTGCCTCCAGAGCTTCCGTTAGCAAACGTTGTTACATTGTTTGCATCAGACATTTGACAACGACAGGGATAGTGCAGCTTTTATATAAATTTCTTCTTGAGTTGGAAAGTAATGTATTCAGCCATAGTGCAAGCAGTTAAAGATTTTCAATTGTTTTCTTTTTTGTTCATCATATTTTTGTGTAGGATGGGTTTTGTAAATAAAATTAAAACAAATAAGACCATAGGAATATATACACGATTTCTCCATTTATAAGTAAATAAAGATTAAAACCAGATTATTTTCTGTTGTCTATTTTTTATAATGGCAAAATTTAATGTGTTTGCCACCAACTTGAAATGTCACCTTATTCTGGAATAAACAAAGTAGGTTTTGCATTGTTCAGGCATTTAGAGGCAATGAAGTAACTATTTAGGTATCTCAGATAGTTAAAACAAGTGCATTACACTTCATAAATCACCAGCAAACAAGATACTGTAGGGAAGGAGTGTGATGGATGAGACTACCAGATATACAAGCTGTCATTTAGTTACCTTAAGCCCATATTTTTCCCATAACATAGTAGATGAACTCATTAGTTACAATGAGAAACAGTAAGGGGAAGGCATCTGGCTTCCAAGTGTGTGTTTCTGACAGGGTTAAGATCACTAGATCTAGCAATGTTTCTGCTTTGTCTACTGACATGACCTAGTGCTGCACAAAACTGATGAGGTTTGTTGAAAATTTCCAAGCTTACTGTCAGAATGCTCTAACATCATCAGATGTAATCAGTTACATTTTCTGCTTCTGTTTGTATTTAAAATTATCAGTTTGCTAAGTTGCTTTGAGTATTTTGGAGTTTTTTTGAAAGCGTAAGCAATTCAGGTTTAAGATTTTTAATGCATAACAACATGAAGTATTGATTCCTTAGTCCTGAATTCTGAAAGTTACATAAGTCATATTCCACATTACAAATGATGAATAAAACTTATATGTCTGTAGTGCTGCAACTTAAATTTGTTGTTTTCTGTGACCCACTCTCAAGAGCTTACAATTTACCTACAATAGTACTAGTAATAATGCAGATGGTTATTATGATATGTATTTTTAGACATATTTTTCTGAATTTCACAAAAACTACTTTGCAACTATACTTATTTGAGAAAAAAATTTTAATCAGTTCTATCCGTTCTGAATTTTATTTTGATTTAAAAAAGAAAATTTGACATTTTAAACCCTTATGAATTTAGCTTTCTGATGTTTTGAAAATTGAGTTAATGCACTGTGTTCATGTAGTTTCCACAGATTGCTGTTTGTAGTGGGTTTGCACTCCATCTAACTTAAATTATTTTTCTGGAATTTGCATCCAAAAAAGTATCTGAAATCTGCTACTGTATACACTTCCAGCATTAATCTGGCCAGACAGTATGAGCTGAGCCCTTTTTTACTGCAATAATCGCTTGCTTTCTTTTTCCAAGAATGGATCTGCATGGTGGCATTTCATCTTTCTTAAATATGGCAATGCATACAGTATTCCATCATGAAACCACCGCAGTCTTCTCTAGTGCCATTAATACTGAGCTGTTTTAGGAATTACTCTTTTTGGAAAGTTTGGAATCGTGTTTGCCTTTTCCTTGACAGTGTGGTATTGGTAACTGAATAATTACTCAGTGATTGATGTGTCCAGGCCCTTCTTATCAGTCATATTTTATGACACTATAGCTTTGCTGAAATTTACTTCTTTGGCTGTGTGTTCTTTGACCAATAAATACTAAGAAAGCTCTTAGTTTAGCTTTTTGGCGTTCTATTCCATTACTACTTTTTACTGCAAAATAGATCCTGAAATCTTGCTTACTGTTGAACTTTTGTAGTTACCCAGATCTTTTTTTCTCCCCCATTTCATAACAGGTTAAAAACATGTTTGGTATTCTCCAGTCATATATTGCTGTTGCAACTTACATGTCTGGCAAAAAATACTTGCAATTACGCCACTAATTTCATAAACTGCTTTTTTTCAAAATTGGTTTAGAGTCACAGTTTTGATACATTTAAGTTTTACTTCTGGTTTTCTCGGGGCATTTGAATTTCCAGAATAACATTTCCACGAGCTTTATTGCCTTTAGTTTTGTGTTGGACATCACTGACCTTAATGAAAATTGAGGTTAAATGTACCCTAACTCTGCCTTACAATCTACCTTCATTTACGTATGGTCTTCTTCATTTATGCAACAGTGAACCTTATTTTATTTAGTATAGATTACAATACCTTCATTTCACTTTCAGAAGTTTTTTCTTGCTGTTTACTATTGGACTTGAATAAGCAGCATTTTCTTATAATTTATCTTTTAGACCCAAATTGTGTGTTTGATTTTTCATCTGTGCTTTAAACAATTGTAATAGTTATCACTGAAAGAATATTGTCTTAGGAGATTTTATGATCTGAATCTTTCTCAAGGAGCAAGAGTCAAAACGTTTAGCTCCCTAAAGACACAATTTTTAACATTCTTTATTAGCGATAATAAATTGCCACACAGCTCTTCAAGCTGTTCAAGTCGGAGTCTGAATTATCACAAAGTGGTCACAACTTCATATACAATGCTGTAATTCCTGTAACTATAACCAAACATTTGTAAGCTGTGGATCCTGTCCTGGCCTTTTAGCATTTTATGTAGCCATCTCCCCAAGCAGAATATTCAGCACAGAGATGTGATTCCTGCTTAAATAAGGCAGTAGTCATCTGCTACAATCAGTCCTACTCTTCCTATTGGTTCAGAAGTGTTGTCTTTAGATGAATGAAGTTTAAAAAGACAAACAAGCAGAAAATTCATTAGGCTCATGCTGTGGATTAGATGTCCCTCTGTGCCAAATATGTGCAGTACTAAGTAGTTATGGATTTTTTTTACTTCCTGACCGGCAGATGCTAAGTGCATCAAATGCAGCTCATAAATCCTGTTTCTACTTCCTGCTTGAGAAAACAAGGCGCATATCCATTTGGTAAGAAGTGTTTAAGGCAATTAGGAGCAAGAGGGGGAAGTGGCTTCAGCCTTTATGGCTGTTAAAAGAAAACAATATACCATATAATGGGCCATTATGCTTTGTATTTTTAAAAGCTATTCTTTTCTATCTATATCTGTTTTTCTACACTTATAAGTATGATTCATTTTACAGTAGAATTTGTTCAAACGCATACGTAATCTTAAATGGATTTTTTTTTCTGGGTATGTGCACACACAGACACGTATGTCCCAGTGGTAAATACTTTACACCTAATTGCACAATTAGTAATTAGCTATGTGCGTGTTATTAAAGTTGTGTTGTTGATGGATAACTGGTTTGAAACAATTAGATAGACAAAGTTTAATTTCACTATGTTTCTAAAATATTTTCCAAAATATCTAAACTTACTATCTCCAAACCATCCCCTGAAAAATATACCTCCTTCATGCACCAGTGAGCAACATTTTCTTATCAGTGCAACCAACTCAATGAAAATAACGTTGTTTGAACAGAATTTTTTTAAAATAATTTTGAATGCTAACTTATTTTAAAAAAAAAAGATAAATATGCAGTTTAATCACCTTTGTTAACCTTCCTCTGATCATATAAAATTATTCTTATCTAATGAAATTGTTGTCTGTTTCACTTCAATAATGAATAGAGGTATGCCTTCTTGGTTACAAGATGTTGTAAAGTCCATTTCAATCTGGAAATGTTCCAAACTCAACAGATTTCACTTTCCTGTCTTCCCATCTCTACTAAGCTGAGTTTATTTTGTTCTTAACATTTGCCAGAATTTTTGCCTTTTGTACTGAAGAGAGTTATTTAAGGAATGAATAATATCATCTTTTTTATTCATGTACAATTAAATGTAATTAATTTAATGCATGTATATGTGTGTAAAATGTGAAAACTGTGCATTTTAAACAGAAGGACAAAGCGAAATAAATGTCTAGCAGTTTTCTTTTGAATGCAAGCTTAAGATTTGCTGACAGAAATAAATATCCTATTTTTTTCTTGTAATCCTAAAGCATTATTGGTTGCTTTTTTTTCTTGCAGTAGTCTCACAAGTGATACCTGTATGCAGTTTCTATCAGTTATGATTTTTAGTGTTGTTGTTCCTGACAGTATTCTGGTATTTGATTACTATATGAGCTGTGGGTTGTAATATCAAAATGTCACTGAGCTTGCACTTTCGGCTCCCCCTCACAAGTGTTTATGTATGCCAAAGAGGTGTTGAAACCAAAATGTTTTAATGCAGAATGAGTTTTCAGGTGTAAACTACTAAGATCTGTGGGCTTTCTAACACAAATTTCTGTATTACAAACTTCCTAATTATATTTTTAGGAAAAAAAAATCTAACTAACTAAGTATTGTTCAAAATCTCTATTTCACTGCAGAGACACCAACTGTGTTTCCTGAAAATATCAAAGATAAAGAAACACCAACACCAGTTGAAGATATTCAGCTGGAGAGCTCTATTCCTCATACAGATTCAGGAATTGGTGAAGAACAGATGCCTAATATCTTGAATGGGACAGACTTGGAGACCAGCACAGGCCCTGATGCTATGAGTGAACTGTTGTCTACTCTGTCTTCAGAAGTGAAGAAATCTCAGGAGAGCTTAACTGAAAGCCCCAGTGAAATCTTGAAACCCTCATCATCGATATCCAGTATCAGCCAAAGCAAAGGCATCAATGTCAAGGAAATACTGAAAAGTCTTGTGGCAGCCCCAGTTGAAATTGCAGAATGTGGTCCAGATCCAATCCCTTACCCTGATCCTGCTCTGAAGAGAGAAGCTCAGGCTATTCTTCCCATGCAGTTTCATTCATTTGACAGGTATATGGCTGGATTCATTACCTTATATTGATTAAATTCAGAAATTTGAAGGATTTTTCAAACATTGTTATTCTGCTATTGTTTTATATTCGACTGTTAAAAAATTGCTGTATTACTTCACCTTTTGCTTTTTAGCAAATCTGACTACATGGAATAGACAAAAGTGATTCACCTTGGTTTTCTCTGTCAGCAGTGAATAGAACTCCAAACTAATTGTAAAACAAGCCTGTTTCATAGAAATATTATTGCAGTAAAATCTTTTTTTTTTTTCTTTTAAAACAACATTTTAGTGAAGAGGGAGAGCAGTATCTGCTGATACAGAGCAAATTGATTGAATATTCTTTAAAAGGCTTAAATCTTGGAGCTATCACTGTACCTCCTTCATAGTACTGAGATACTTCAGCCGTGGCAAGTGATTTGTACAGTCATAGTGGAAACCAGACTTAAGTCTTTAAAAAGGGAATATGCTGAAATGTAAGAGTTGAAAAATGTATTGTTGAACATTTACACAAAGAATTCTTCTTGCTTTTTGGGCTGTAGATTGTAAACTTCTAATGGGAATAATTTACATTAAATATCCAGCCCATCTCAGCTATCACAGTTTCACTTCAGGGTAAGATGTGCAACTGATAACAATCTTCTAGGAGAAGGGTAACCTGTTTTATTGTGGGCTCAACCTTAAGCTGCAGAAAGATTTAACAATTTAACTCACGTGCTGATGTGATTAAATGTTCTGATAGAACAAGATTCCTGCAGTTTCTTTGTAAAACTTTTTTTTTTTAATCTAAATAGAAAATAGGAGGAATAAAAGCTTAAAGATATAAAATATGTCTGAAAACTTACAGAACAGTTGTTAAAAATCAGTTCCTCCTGTAGTGACAAGAAATAAAATTCTAAAGGAAAGGGAAACTGAAACAATTGAACAGCTTTGTTATGATTTATAAGAAAAAAAATCCATCTGCATTTACAGAATACCTACAAAAATGTCAGAATTGTCTCCATTAAAATCTTAAGAAATAACAATATGCAATCCATGTTTATAGCATAAACAATAAAGTACAAGAAGATGCATGAGAATTTTTGAACAAAAGTGAAGCACTTTTTCATCATGAATTGCATAGAGAAGCCGATGTCTTTTGTCTGTATGTATAGATTAGTACAGAGGCTGCTTTTCCAAAATAATTCAATAAACAGTCAACATCTGATGTCTCAAAGAAGATTGGATTGAGATGGAAGAGTGGAATATGCCCTACTTGCAATGAATTTCACTCTTTCTAATGTTATTTTAGCTCTTATAGCCATTTCAGGGGAAGCTTACTTAGCAGGTGCTTCATTAAGAGGATATTTCTTGTTCATCAGTCTGCATGTGTTAATTTTACACTGACTTCAGTGTGAAGTGAAAAATATTTTTTCCTCCCTGGTCAGGATTTTTTCTTTCATCCTGTGTGAGGAGCCATCATATTCCAAAATTTTAGAAATATTTTTCTGTGCATCAAGGAGTGAAGAAATTTATGCTGAATGCAGTATTAATAGCAGCTAACTGTAAGCACAAACAATATTATTTACTGGAATCTATTCAGTTAAGTTTCTACCTTGGTTATTAAAAAAAAAATCCATTCAGATGTTTATCATTAATACACAGGATGCTAGAAACCTAAGTTAACATGGTGGCATATTACCTCATCAGATGTCTTTGTAGCCTTTAGAGGGAACTTAACGTCAAAATGATTGGAGTGATGAGTTTAAATTCCTGAAGTACAGCTTTATTAAAAAGCATTAAATACTCATAGAGAGGATTGCAGTAGGTTGGCTATAACCTCTTTTTTGTGTGAGCACAAATAGAAATTAGATTCTTCTTGAAACAAGGTGGCTGCTTACATATTGTGAGCATCACTACAGATGTTCAAAAATAGTTCTGTAGACTTAGGAATTGTTTGAGACATGCTGTATGTCTAGAGTTTACACATTTTGACAGACATTTCATTCTTAATAGCTTCACTTGGGACTTAGGAGCTTTAGGGTTTCTTTCGCTGCTTGCTTAGTTTGACTGTTCTTATCTGTCCTCTTACCCTGCTGACCAAGTTGTGATTCCATTGTTGCCTGTACAAGGCATACAGCTTTATTTGCAACTTGGTAGTAGTGTATGTTGTGCCACATCAACCTTTGGTATTATTTATTTCTTCAGAAAAAGAAAAAAAAAAAAAACTGCTGGCATCTTCATAAAAACACTAGTGTTCTTAGCCTACAAGATATTAACTTGCTGTTTGCACCTCATGGCTATATCCCTGAATGCTGACCATAGTTTGTGCATTGTTATCTCTGTGCTTTGTTCATAGTTTCAAAGTGAATACATGAATTTTGTGGTAATCTCTAGAGGCAAATGATACGTGATTTTTTTTGCTTTTCTTTATAAAGTTGCAAAGGAGAAGCAGATTGAGATCCCAACCCTGAAATTTTCAAGGGGGAGCATGAAACAAAGGTTGTTCAGTAGTAATGTATTTAATTGTATTGCTTAGATTTAATTAAAATATGACCTGAGAAACCATTATGACTTTTAGCTTGTGATGATTCATGAATATTTTCTGTGGCCTTTACTACTCTAATCAGCACTGAAAAAAATGAAAAAAGTTTCAGGTTAGTTGCTTGTCAGTGCATTTTTATGTAAATAGACTTGTGTTTACCAGTATAAACTAATAAAGTAATACACACTGCATATTTTTTAGAAGCTAACGCTATGCCTTTGGACCATACTTTTGTAGGTTCTGTTGCAGTAGTTTATGCAGCTTTTGGTACTTCACTGAACCTTGTAGCCACTGGTCATTTTTATCATCTCTGAGGATAATCGTGAGCAATAGAGTGTATTGTTTTGCCAGATTTTAGTTGTTTCAGTTCAGCTTTTTGTTGGCTTTTATAAAGTGCACGCAGTCATTCTGTATTTATCAGCAAATCAAGATTGCAGAATGTATTTTTCACTTTAATCAAAAGGTATTCCTAGTGATATTATTATTCATTTTATGTTTACATTTGGATGGTTATGTGTCTTAAAAGAGAGTTTCAGTAATAAATAATTACTAGAAAGTGAAGAACATCTTTGTTGTTTTAAAGACTTTCTTTAGCTATAATTGCTCATTTTATATGTAGGTAAATAACACATTAAGTGAACTCCAATAAGTAGCATTCAAGTTAAGAATTCTATTTTATCATTTAATATGATGCATTTTGCTCTGCACATTCTTGCAGTTGCACACTGCTAGTATGTTCACAGAAGTCATTGTTTAACATGCTGCAGTGCATTCTTAGAATTTGTGCAGTTATAAATGAAATACAAAAGCCGAAAATGTGTCCAACATGTTTTATCGAGCAGGACTTCTGTGCAGTTAATATATGCAGCCGTTCAAGCACTATCGAATGTAAATGATGAGGTGATATTGATGAAAGGAGGGGATTGAGGTCTCAGGGGGCGCTGATGACGGATTGAACAGAAGCGGCCTTGCCCCGGACGTAACTCAAGTCTGTCGTCTTCACTGCTCAAAGCCATAATGGGAGGTGGCAGTCTGAAATGAGTTGCCACGGCAAAGAGTATTATTTTTGAAATGCTTTCACACAAATCACTAGGCCTTGCATACAACTTAGTTTCATGCTTTAATGTCATCAGGAGGCACAAATTGGTGTGTCTAATTGTTTGCCACCTGCCAGCAAAATGAGCTGCCAGCCAGCCAGACGGGTTTGATTGTCTGTCAGTGATTCAATAGATTGAGAGTGACAACATCAAAAATTTCACTTCAAACTCTGGAGCTCTGAGCAGCTTTTCAGAGACCTCTTCCCCACAAGTGCTTCTGGACAACTGCATTTTTCAATTAGTTTTCAATATATTGCTGCCTTCTGCCTCATCTGTCTTAAGGTAGCTGTAATTACATTATGAGCTATATAAACAGATTTCTAGGGCACGTGAGCCCAGATTCTCAAAGTTATGACATGTCTTTTAACGTCAAACTGAATTCCTTGAAAACAGCATCCAGGATGACATTTTCAGAAGTAAACACAAAAGGGTTATTTCACCTAGATTTGCAACTAATGGGGCATAACTCAGCAATAATTCTCATCTTCCATCTGACAAAAATCAGTATCTGTTGTTGATTTTAGGGTTTGGGGATTTTCTTGGATTTTAGTCAATTTGAATTTGTCCCACTAGAAAACTCAAACCACTAACATTTGTGAATTTATTTCTAATTCTACTCAAGACTGCATTCTAAAGTTTACATTTTTTTTTTTCCATTCTACTTTTTTTCTAGTAGAGAGCTGTTAGAACAAAGCTGGTTTTGAAAATAAGAATGCTCTCGGTTGTACCTATTGTTTATTATTCTTTCAAACTGAGATAATTTATATATATTTTCGGTAGTTAGCAGAATTATTCCAATAAGAAGCATTCTTGTATAAGCTGAAAACATTGAGTTCCTGGAAGTGAGAACAGCTATTTTTCTCCCTATTAAATACCTTGTTCACTTTTAATCACAACATTATCACTTTTTAAATTGGAATGTTATGGAGTTTTATAGTTTAAATGCTCAGTAAATTCTTTAAAAGCACATCTTGAAATATATTGAAGAACCCACTTTTGAAGTATTTTAAACTTGTTTTTTGTTTATAGTTGGTTTTTGGTTTTCCGTAGAAAGTCCCTGGGCTTAAAGGTATTTATATGATAGAGAAGGTGAACATCTTGTGAGACTCAGTGAGTATACATGTTCTGTCAGATAGCATGAAGAAGGAAGGTATTTTAAAATTACATTTAAATCGATAACTATGTTTATTATATTTAGACTATATTTGAAAGTATTACTCAGAGTCTCTGTGTTTTGGTAGAATATATGTATATATATAAATTTTACTGATCAACAGAATTGGAAAAAGAGAACTACTGTGAGAAAAGTAGGAGGAGGAGGAGAAAAGATTACTTTTTATAGTAAAGACCTTAGAGCTCTTCACTGTATGTTTCCTAAAGCAGCAGTTAAAATACATCCAAAAGAATGGGAATTATGGTTTCAGATCCTGTTAGACAAAGAAGGGAGCTGAAGTTGCATTGTCTGTATTCCTGGACAGTGTCATAGCCTCTGATTTACTAAATAAAATGGAGGAAATGTGGGAGGGCTACTCCATCCCAGCTATTCATTTAGAACAACTTCATCCTGTATTTATTAATAGTTACTAGTTAACCAAAATTTGGTATATTAATCTGTGATTGTTTTTCATCAAGCTGTTATCATGTTCTTTTTGTTGTCATTTAGAAATCTGTGCACAAGTAGCTCTTTAAAAATTAATCTTATAACCTCTGTGATGTGCATCTTTTCATATTCAGTACATGAATCTGTAGCTATAACTTATCTGAAATTTATATACGCTTTATCTGGAGAAGCTAGCATCTTTTTACTCTGTCATAGGATTCAGTAGATATGCAGCTGAAAATTATACTGGATTTCTGTCTTTTTTTTT